>QRFJ01001279.1:502361-594861 GCA_006176705.1 Cocos nucifera
GAACACTGGACTTCTGTGAAATGTATCCTTAAGTACTTGAGAAGAACTAAGGATATGATGTTGGTCTTTGGTAATGGAGAACTCCAAGTCCAGGGATACACAGACTCGGACTTCATGTCCGATATAGATGATCGAAAGTCGACATCTGGCAGACTGTTTGTGCTGGAAGAGTTCCTAAGCAAACGGTGATACCATCTCATCCGCGATTACCTTGAGAAAGGTTACGTTGAGGTCAAGAGAGTCAACTCCGCAGATAATGTGGCAGACCCACTTACAAAGCCGTTGGGCCAGCAGAAGATCGAAGCCCACCTTGAGAAGATGGGACTTAGACTTGTAGCCAATTGGCTTTAGGACAAGTGGGAGATTGTTAGATATATGTGCCCTAGAAGCCAGAATTGGCTGACACTTGTAATACACTTCTAGGGGCAAAATTATAATTTTGACTATAATTAATAAAATGGGTTATTTTCTATCACATATGTGTATTTAGTGTCTGTGATACATCCTTTGAGTTAATGGTAATGATAATTCATATTTTCAAGAGTTGAAAATTTAAGACATGAATAATCATTATTAACTCATAAACAGCTCCCGACCATAGGATCATCACGAGGATGGTGATTGATCCGGAAGGTTGGTGTACGAATCGCTTCTCTTTAGTAGATGAGTCTTGAGTCTACGGTGTGGAGACACCGGAGCGAGAGTACAGGTACTCGTTAGAGAACGAGGGCACTGAGCGTGACCACCTCGAGTAGTCATTAGGGAAGTCTACCTTCTCGTCAATGACTGACTCGATGCTGCAGTAGTGTGTCTGGTTCTTTGACCTGAGATGCATCGGCAGTTCACCTTGAGGGTGTTATAGTTTGACTACACCATTACTCGGTCTCCTAGCCATATGGAACCCTGAGGTGTATGTTGGCTATAGCATGTTCATTGTAGGAACTGGATTGCATCAAGATGGAATCTATCTACCTCGGTGGTAGAGGAGTAGCCCTATGATGATCATGAGAATCAAGTCCAGAAATCCATGGCCATGGTAGAGTGAAATAATAGAAAGAGTTTCTATTTAGATTTTCACATTGGACTCGAATCGAATGATTACATCATATGACAGAGACTAGGGTTTGACGAGTTCACCTTAACCCTAATCTGATCGGGGCTCAAGATAGAAGAACTTAATCACACAGGTAGCTGCACCAAGAGGTTCGCATTCAGCTCTGATGGGTTGCCACCATATACTGCTAGGTGTCACTGGTGGATTTTGGGAGCAATTAGAATGATTTAGATGATCGATCATTCTAGCTGTTCGAATCAGAAGAGTTCTGATCCATCGAAAGGAGTTTCGATGATGTCGATGATAGAGATCATGACATATCCCATTACCATACAGAACTGAACCTAACTGGGTCACACAAACAAGGGTTTGAATCTGGTGATCATCAATTGAACTGATCTAGTTCAATTGATCTGAATGAGATTCAATTAGGTTCAAGGAAATCGTGCTAGCACTCGATTGAACCTAACGTTCTTCTTTTACTATCATAAATAAGTTGTCCTGACTGAGCCAAAGGAGTTTGTGCTCAATCAGAGGCCTTCATATGGTCTGACTGGAGGTTGTCCAAGTCAGAAAAGGTTGTCTTATTTGTAAGACATTACCTGCCATTTTTGGTCACCTGCCATTTCTTGTTCTTTGACTTTGGTCAAAAGTCTACCTTTGACTGGTCAAACGTTGACCATTGACACCTTTGACTTTTGACCACATGTCATGCACCTATTGGAGAGCTGGTGGGGGCCTGTCCCCCTGCCAGAACCTGGCAAGGAGAAGGGCGCACGCCAAGGGTGGCGTGAGCCCAAGTAGGAGGCGCCTAGGAGTCCTTGTTGGACAAGGACTCCATCCTCCCTTTTGGATTCCAATCAGAGTTCTACTAAGAATCCAGTTTGACTGGTCTTAGGCACCCTCTAAGGAGGAATCCAGGGGTCTCTATTCCCAACCAATCAGATTTAGATCTGATTTCACAAAGGGTTGTGATTGGTTGAGGAGGAAGAGGAGTTGGATCACAAGCTTAGGTCTATAAATAAGACCCTGCGCCCAACTCCTAATTCTAAGAATGAATTGAATTGAGATCAATTTCCCACGCCCCAAGGCTGCCTCTCCCCTCCTTCTCCATGCCATAGTCTCTTCTCCCCTTGCTCTCCACGTCCAAAAGGAGTTTTGGACTTAGGTTGGTGCGATTCAGATCAAAGGAAAGGCGATCAAAAGCAAGAAGGCTGCGCTGCTGCAAAAGGACGACTGCAGATCTTCAAAAGAGTTTTGAAGATCCTCCAGATCAGATCCAGATCTGAATTTTTGGAGGTGTGATAGAGAAGAAGAGGATCTCCAGATCCAACCCGAGTGGATACCGGTAGAGGCCAGGCGCTTGCGTGGCTAAGATCCAGAACCTTCCGCTGCAATCAGGATCATCTAACAGGGTAATAGGATTACCCAAATCAGGTAAATTAAATTTGATTTAATTTATCTTATTTTATTTTATTTTATTAAAATAATAAGAATCAGATCTGAAACATATCAAGATCTGATTGAGATCAAGAGAAAAATTTTTGAAATATATCTCTTGATCTGATCAGATCTGAACGAACCTGGACCGGGAAATCAGGATTTCACTTCTGAGATCAGAGAGATCTGATGAAGATAAAAATCTATCTATTTTTGAGATATGATATGATGCATGTCTAGACTAGTTGTAGAATAGTTCTACATAATTGTCTAGATTAGATTTATTTTGAATTTGATCAATTTAGATCAATCTAATTTTTTCTAATTTTTTAGATTATTATGAGATAATTTAGATCTGAAAATGCATGATTTGATACATGAGATGTATGCAAAATATGCCATGATTAGATCTAGTATATGAGATATATGATATAGATCTATATTTTGTAGTTTGTAGTATTGAATGTTCCTGATTAAAGGCGTTCTCTTGGCCGTCCGGTCATAAGAACGAAGAAGGGTTTAAAGGCCCTCTCTTCCCATTCGATGGGGTGTTCTTATGATGTGTAGGGGTGCTGCGTCGTCCTTAATCAGAAACCCAAAACTTACTTTTCTGCAAAACCCTAGATCCTGAAACCCTAGGATTTATTGTGCATATTTTGTTTATTTATGAACCCTACTTAATTAAGAATTAAGTTTATGGAATATTAATTAGGTCTAAAATTGAGAATTGAGAATTAGATCTAAGAGACATATTCATAATACTGGGTTCGGGCTTGGGTAGCTCAATTAGGTCTAAGCGGTTGATTGATCAAACCGAATCAAGAGTTGGTTAGATGGGATCAACAATGCTTAAATTGACCAGCCTAATAGGATTAAGTCTGGGTCAAGATCGAGTCACGATCAAGCAAGACCTAATTAGGCTCAGAGGTTAGAGTCTGGATTGTAGGCTAACCCCAATTGGTTCTGACTCAATTTGGTGTCTAAGGTAAGTTTGGCACATACGACCGACTGGTTTTTAATTGGAATTGGAAGCTACTCGACCTGAATGCATTCTTGTACGAGTTAATGGCATATTCCTTCCACCGGTCTCACTTACCTGGCCATATCTGTTGACACAGTTCTGATCTGAGGTGGTCAATAATCCGAGCTAACCCATGCCACTAGGTTAGTCATAATTGTTATGACTATAAGTTTAATTTAGATGAGACCTGAATCAATTCTCCCTAAGAAAAAGATTAAGTCTGAGGTCTTCCACCATTGTAGATGTGCGGGCCCTTCCCGGGGTTGATTGTTCTCTCGGATACAGTGGCTCAGTTGCACCGGGAAGATGCAACCATGTCTATTAGGCATTAGGCATTGGATGCTATGGGCTGGAGGATGAGTTGGGCTCAATATTTCGGATACGGTGAGAGACTCAATTAGGAACCCAGTCTATGCAAATGGTGGGTCTGACTTAACTAAGGAGTGGATCAATATTCCGGATACGGTGAGATTCATGAATTAGAGACCAAGTTTGGGTGCACCATGATTAGAGAATCATTGAACAAGAGTTGTTCACTCATTGGCTAACCCATCACCAATAACTGTTAGGTGAGGTGATGAGTCAGTTGGTGAGACCGCACCACCCACTAGAAATCATTAATCGTGGAGATTTTCGCATCTCTACAGAGGGAGTGTAGGGATCCGAGAAAATAGTGGGAGCTAATTTGTTTAAAAATAAAATCCCTAAACAAATAAATGGTCAAGTCAAAATTACAGTATCTAACTAGAATCTTTGACTCTCTACAGGAAAATGTCTGCGTCCAACCCATTGGCACGTATCCTGGACACACACACATAGACTGACTGGACCCAATTATAAAGAGATTGGCTCAGGAACTACACAAAATTATTTTGGGTTTTGGGTTCCGAGAAGTTAACCCATGTTTTGGACCAGGACCCTCCCACCTTACCAGCTCCCGTCCATCTGAACAGAGAGCGTCTCTCTGGAAAAATGGATTGACGAAGATAATAAGGCCAGATACTACATACATGTTGGGCTCGATGTCTGATGAGCTCCAGCGCCAACCATGAATGATATCGGGACGGGACTGCTCGCCAAATGTTGGCTCACCTGCAGGAGATGTTTGGTGAACAGAGTCGCGCAGCAGCAAATATCAAGTCACGAAATGACTTTTTTAAGGCTAAGATGCGTGATGGGCAGTCAGTCCAAGATCACTGTCTGACAATGATCAAGGACATGGAAGAGCTTGAGAAGCTCGGTGTGAAGTTGGACTTGGATCTGCAGAAATATTATTCTGCAATCCTTGACTGATGCATATGGGCAATTCATCATGAATTACCACATGCATAAACTTCAAAATTCCTTTGGCCGAGTTAATGAATGAATGCTGGTTACCGCGCTGAGCTTTCTATGAAAGGTTCTAAAGGCTCAGTTCTTGCTATGGAACGGACTTCTTCCAAAAGAAAGTCTTATGGAAAGAAAAAAAGAAGTCTGTGAAAAAGCAAAAGGTGGAAAGGATCAAAGAAGAAGAAGAAGAAGAAGAAGGCCGATGGCAAAGGAAAGTGTTTTCCATTGCAACAGCGACGGCCATTGGAAGCGGAACTGCCCTACTTACCTGGCCACCCTGAAGAACAAGAAGGAAGGTCCTTCTGGAGGTATGCTCGTTATTGAGTCTAACCTTACGGTTTCTTCTGCATCCAGTTGGGTGCTTGACTCTAGTTCTAGTGCTCATCTGTGCACTTCTATGCAGGGTCTTGAGGATAGCAGGAGGCTGAGGGATGGAGACATGATCCTACGCATCGGTAATGGAGCAAGAGTTTGCTGCAGTAGTAGCCGTGGGAACATACCCTCTTCGATTACCATCTGGTTTAGACTTAGTTTTAAAAGACTGTTATTATGTGCCTGCAGCTAGTAGGAATTTGATTTCTGTTTCATGCTTAGCACAGAAGGTTATGTGATCACCTTCTTTAAGGACCATTGTAACATTCTTTATGAAAGAAATAAAATTGCAAATGGTTTCCTTATTAATGGTCTTTATCAGCTACATATTGATGTACCTGTTTAACTATCGAGCAAAACGTGAATGCCAAACGACCTAGGGATAGTCCAAACGACAGATAGATATCTATGGCACCTGAGATTAGGTCATATAGCAGAAGATAGGATCAACAAATTGGAGAAAAATGGGCTATTGAGTCCATTGACTTTTGAGTCATATCCAACTTGTGAATCTTGTCTTCAAGGCAAAATGACTAAACTCCCTTTTGTTGGACATGGGGAGAGGGCCACAGATCTCCTTGCCCTAGTACATACTGATGTGTGCGGCCCATTTGATGTGCCGGCTAGAGGCAATTTTGTCTACTTCATTACCTTTACCGATGATCTGTCTAGGTATGGGTATGTGTATCTTATGAGACACAAGTCTGAAGCTTAAAAGTTCAAAGAATTCAGACATGAAGTAGAAAAACGATCAGATCGAGGAGGTGAATACCTTAGCCGGGAATTCCTAGACTATCTTAAGGAAAATGGCATAGTCTCTCAATGGACTCCACCAGGAACACCTCAACTCAACGGGGTTTCAGAATGGAGAAATCGGACTCTATTGGATATGGTTCGATCCATGATGAGCTTCACAGACCTCCCTGATTTTCTTTGGGGACATCATTGTCATAACTTAACTTCAATCTATCTACTGAATAGGGTTCCCTCTAAAACCGTTCCTACCACACCGTATGAGATATGGCACGGTAAGAAACCAAGTCTGAGTCATCTCAGAATTTGGGGTTGTCCGGCTCATGTCAAAAGACAACAAGCGGACAAGTTAGAGTTTAGGTCCTTTAGAGCTCGATTCATAGGATATCCTAAAGAGTCATTAGGATACTATTTCTACATTCCAGAAGACCACAATGTGATTGTGAGTCGACATGCCATCTTTCTTGAAAAATAGTTTATTCAAGATAGCGGCATTGGAAAGCAGAGATTAAGCTTGATGAGAAAGTCTCACAAGCAGAACGAGCTAAGGACCAAGTGGAACCAAATCAGGTTGAGCCAATAAGAACACTACCTCCTCCACCTCGTAGATCGGAAAGAGTTTTCCCGTCCCCCTGAAAGATACTTAGGTATTATTTCAGAGGATGTAGAGGAAATGTTCCTCATAGGTAATGGTGCTCATGGTGATGATCCCAAAACCTACAACGAGGCGATATCAGATATCGACTCCGAGAAATGGCTTGAGGCAATGAAGTCAGAAATTGACTCGATGCACTCAAACCAAGTCTGGACCTTGGTAGATCCACCAGAAGGTATAGTACCTATTGGGTGTAAATGGATCTTCAAGAGAAAGATTGGTGCAGATGGGAATGTGGAGACATTCAAGGCTAGACTAGGTGGCAAAAGGTTATAGTCAACGCGAAGGCATTGACTATCAGGATACCTTTTCCCCAGTAGCTATGCTAAAATCCATCCGCACATTGCTTGCTGTTGCAGCCTATTTCGATTATGAAATATGGCAAATGGACGTGAAAACGGCATTCCTAAATGGATATCTTGAGGAAGATATCTATATGGAACAGCCGCTAGGTTTCACATCCAGTGATACTGATCACAAGGTTTGCAAGCTGCAAAGGTCCATATATGGACTTAAGCAAGCATCTCGGAGCTGGAACACTCGTTTCAATGATGTGATCAAAAAGTTTGGTTTCATCAAAAATGAAGAGGAACCATGTGTTTTCAAAAGGGTCAGTGGGAGCGCTGTTGTCTTCCTCGTATTGTACGTGGATGACATCCTCCTTATTGGGAATGATATTCCCATGTTGACATCAGTCAAGATGTGGTTGTCCAAGGAATTCTCCATGAAAGACCTAGGTGAAGCATCCTTTATTCTAGGAATTAAGGTCTATAGGGATAGACCGAATAGGATGCTAGGACTTTCACAGAAGATGTACATAGAGGAAGTACTAAAGAGGTTTAGTATGGAAAACTCTAAGAGGGGATTAATACCCTTCAGACATGGTATTCATCTTTCCAAGAAGATGTGCCCCAGCACACCTGAGGAAATAGAACGCATGAGCAAGATCCCTTATGCTTCTGCAATAGGGAGCCTCATGTATGCCATGCTATGTACACGACCTGATATAGCCCATGCTGTGAGTGTCACAAGCAGATATCAGTCAAATCCAGGTGAAGAACACTGGACTTCTGTGAAATGTATCCTTAAGTACTTGAGAAGAACTAAGGATATGATGTTGGTCTTTGGTAATGGAGAACTCCAAGTCCAGGGATACACAGACTCGGACTTCATGTCCGATATAGATGATCGAAAGTCGACATCTGGCAGACTGTTTGTGCTGGAAGAGTTCCAAGCAAACGATGCATACCATATCCTCTCATCCGCGATTACCTTGAAAGGTTAAGGTTAAGAGAGTCAAGAGAGTCAACAGAGAGTCCGCAGATAATGTGGCAGACCCACTTACAAAGCCGTTGGGCCAGCAGAAGATCGAAGCCCACCTTGAGAAGATGGGACTTAGACTTGTAGCCAATTGGCTTTAGGACAAGTGGGAGATTGTTAGATATATGTGCCCTAGAAGCCAGAATTGGCTGACACTTGTAATACACTTCTAGGGGCAAAATTATAATTTTGACTATAATTAATAAAATGGGTTATTTTCTATCACATATGTGTATTTAGTGTCTGTGATACATCCTTTGAGTTAATGGTAATGATAATTCATATTTTCAAGAGTTGAAAATTTAAGACATGAATAATCATTATTAACTCATAAACATGCTCCCGACCATAGGATCATCACGAGGATGGTGATTGATCCGGAAGGTTGGTGTACGAATCGCTTCTCTTTAGTAGATGAGTCTTGAGTCTACGGTGTGGAGACACCGGAGCGAGAGTACAGGTACTCGTTAGAGAACGAGGGCACTGAGCGTGACCACCTCGAGTAGTCATTAGGAAGTCTACCTTCTCGTCAATGACTGACTCGATGCTGCAGTAGTGTGTCTGGTTCTTTGACCTGAGATGCATCGGCAGTTCACCTTGAGGGTGTTATAGTTTGACTACACCATTACTCGGTCTCCTAGCCATATGGAACCCTGAGGTGTATGTTGGCTATAGCATGTTCATTGTAGGAACTGGATTGCATCAAGATGGGAATCTATCTACCTCGGTGGTAGAGGAGTAGCCCTATGATGATCATGAGAATCAAGTCCAGAAGCCCATGGCCATGGCAGAGTGAAATAATAGAAAGAGTTTCTATTTAGATTTTCACATTGGACTCGAATCGAATGATTACATCATATGACAGAGACTAGGGTTTGACGAGTTCACCTTAACCCTAATCTGATCGGGGCTCAAGATAGAAGAACTTAATCACACAGGTAGCTGCACCAAGAGGTTCGCATTCAGCTCTGATGGGTTGCCACCATATACTGCTAGGTGTCACTGGTGGATTTTGGGAGCAATTAGAATGATTTAGATGATCGATCATTCTAGCTGTTCGAATCAGAAGAGTTCTGATCCATCGAAAGGAGTTTCGATGATGTCGATGATAGAGATCATGACATATCCCATTACCATACAGAACTGAACCTAACTGGGTCACACAAACAAGGGTTTGAATCTGGTGATCATCAATTGAGACCAGTTCAATTATAATTGGTTAATGTACAAATGAGCTAACGTCTTCTTTTGATTTACTATTTAAATATTTTTTTACTGAGATACTAGTTTTGGTTAAATTCATTCATGCTGATGGAAAAGAAAGATAGAATTGAGGGTCACATAATTAGATAATTTTAGAAAATTCTTTAGAAATTATTTTGCTTTAATTTTTGGATATATGATAGGTCATGAGTTATACTTTGGATGTGCAAAATTTTATGATTTTTGGAGGTGCCTAAACTAGGTTCTGATAGAGTTTGATTTGGATCAAACTCATGAGGGAAGAGTCCTAGATGCACATGGACTCTTCCTTATCCTTTCATGTTGCCACCTTTCAGATGGATTTTTGGTGTCAAAACCAAATGGGATCTGGGATTTTTCATGGAGATCAGGTCCAAGAGTCCCAATGGTTGAATTAATAAGGGTTTTGATCAAAAAGAGACTCTTTATGGCACTATGTCTTGTATAAGAACTCTTCTCACGAAATTGCCTCAATGTAATTTATTTTTTCCACACCTAAAGGAGCCTTTCCTCTAATATCCAAACCCCCTCTATCCTCTCTCTCCCTCCCTTCTACATGTCTAAAAAGTTAGGCATAAATCTGAGTTGAAGGTCTATGGTTTTTGGCATAAGATTCAGCATCTACGCAATGGTGTTCGTAAGACGAATAGGCTGCCCTCAAAAGTTATTTTGAAGGCTTTTCAAATCATATCCAAATTTGATTTTTGGAGAAAAGATTCATGAGGAGACGACATTCAGATCCTATCTAAGTGAATACCAGTAAAAGCTAGGAGCGTGCATGGCTCCTTTCAAAATCTCAGGAATCAACAAGATCATCGTAGGATAATTAGATTACTAAATCAAGTACTTGAAATTAAATCTGATTTAATTTTATTTTTAACTTTTAATATCAGATCCCTATGATCAGATTTGAGAAGTCTCAGATATGATTAAAATTTTAGAAAAAAGAAATTTAAAATATTTCTTCAGATCCAATCAGATCTGAACGATCTTGTGCCGAAAAAATAGGTTTTTTCTTCAGGAGGGCCACTATGGAGTGGGGGTTGAAGGAAAATCTGATTTTCCTATCGTAGGTTCGATCTAATTTGATCTAATTTATAGTAGAATTTTAAAATTTTTCTATCCCCATCCAATCAGATTTGAGAGTTCTTAGATCTAATAGGAATGATCTGATATCAAAAATTAAAATTAAATTAAAATTATAACAATGATTGTTACCTGATTTGGGTACCCTATCGATGATCTGACTATACATAGAAGTTCTGGATCTATCCGTGCACGTGCCTAGCCTCTACCGAAGTCTACTAGGATTAGATTTGGATGCTATCTCTTTCTGGATCTGTTCTCCAAATATCAGATCTGAATTCTACTTGGTGCTCCTTCAATCTAATCTTCAAAAGTAGTGCATTCATCTCACGAACGGGAACGTCTTGACTTGATCTTTGTGCCAATAGCAACACGACTTTCACTTGCTGATTCATCCAATTCCTTAGGCATGGAGAAGAGGAAGAGGATCTAGAATTGGAGGTGTGGAGGTGGAGAGAGTGGCAGGACTTCATCATAGAGAAATTGCAATAATAAAATAATGGGTGCAGCACATCTATAAACAGACTAGGTGTAGTCCTGGAGTCCTAGAGCCTTAAGCAACTAGTTTGCTTAAAGCAGGACTCCCTAAGCCCCTCCATGCCTCACCCAGATTTTCCAAGCCTTTTGTCACACAAGAACTCAGAATTTTGGGCGTGAACACCAGTGGATAAGAAGGATTAGGTGCATGGCTTTATCTCCAAGAAGTTTGAATGCTTCAAACTTCTTCCTCTGTTATCCACTATGGGCACACGCCATATGAGGCATGCACCCTTATTTCTTCCATGAAATCCATATGGGGACGTGCACCCTTAGATAAACCCGAGGGGTGCATGCCCCAATCTCTTCTTTCCTACAAAGAATGGGTTAAAGACCCCTTGTCCTAATTCCATCCGATGATTTTAGGATAAACCCTAATTTGAATAAGACAACCCTTATCCTATTCCTATCTTATGGAATTTAAGACAAGTATATTTTTTTTAGGATAAACCTTGATCAGGTCAAGATAAGATCCAGTCAGATCAAGACAAAACTATAGAGGGCTCCTGGGTAAGCTTTGTCTAAATTTTATCTTATGATTTTAGGACAAGCCCTGATCTCATCAAGACAAGAATTATTCTGATCAGGACAAGCCTATTCTGACTAGGACAAGCTCTAGTCAGATTAGGACAAACTCATACAGGGCTTTCGAGTGAGCTAAATCCAATTTGACTCAGTCAAGATGAACTAGAAAGACTATAAAAGAAAAATATTAGGCTCAATCATGTGCTAGCACGATTTTCTTGAACCTAATTGGATCTAATCTAAATCAATCAAATTGGGTTATCCAATCAATGACATCTAGATCCAAACTCTTATTTGTGTGATCTATTTAAGTTCAGTTCTATATGGTAATGAGATATGTCGTGATCTCCATCATCAACATCATCGAAATATCTTTTGATGGATCAAAATTCTTTTGATTCATCCAATTAGAGTTGTTGATCATCAAGATAATTCTAATTGATTCCAAAATTTATTAGTGACACCTAGCAGTATATGGTGGCAACCCATTAGAACTGAATGTAAATCTCTCGGTGCAGTTACCTATGTGATTGAATTCTTCTATCATGTGCCCCAATAGGATCAAGGTCAAGATGAACTTGTCAGACCTAACACCCATCATATGAATAAATCATTTGATTCGAGTTTGATGTGAAACCTTAATAGAAACTCCTTTCTATTAATTCACACTACTATGCCATGGATTTTAGGACTTGATCTAATCATCATCATAGGTCTACTCTGTAGGATTTGATGTGGTGCTCTCAAGCCTTGAAAGGCTATAGGAGAAGCTATGGTGTTGGCTCTGGGAGACTAGGATGGGTGTGAATCCTAGAGCTAGGATAAGAGTTATCCTAGAGCTAGGTGAAGGTGGCGTGTAGCCCTGCACAAACTCGAGGTTCAGGTGTGAGGATCTTGAGGAGCTTGGTAGATACTCTAGAGATCTAGGACACAAGGTGGAGCAAGGAACCAAAGTCAAGAGAAGAATCAGTTAAGACAAGGGGCTGACACACAGGTGGGCTAGCTTGATATGCAGCCAAGTTGGCTCGAGCTAAGATTGAGCCAACTCGGGGCGCAGTCGAGCCAACTGTCTCAGACAGATAGAAGATAGGGTTTGGGAGAGATGCAGCCAAGCCAGCTTGGCTCTTGACAGAGTCGGCTCGATGGTGGCGAACAGAACTAGACGAAATTTTTTATTTGGATCTAGGATGGACTTTTATCCTAGGGTCTTAAGGTCTTAATCAATAAGATCTTAAGGGTGCTAACTCATGTATGAGTCGGGTTTAGATCCAGGGGATGAGAGTATGTGAGACATATGTACGTGGGCTTGGTGAGTGCTTTCATGTATTGGGTTAGTCTAGGAGAATTTTTCAGCTGGGGTTTGGGTTTATTAGGGTTCATATGGTATAGCAGAAATCCTAAGATATATAAATCCAAGTATTGTATCTTTATAATGGAGTGGAATATAATTGATCTTTTCTTCCTAAAAATCCTCTACTCTTCTCTCTCTGATTCTAACTTTAAGCCCTAGGTGCCGGCTATCTACTTTATTCTTATTCTCTCCAACAATTGGTATCAAAGAGGTACCAGAATTTAATAAGTGGTATCAGAGCCTAGTTGAGCATGGAGGAGGAGGAATATCAGATTTCAGTAGTGAGGTTTAGATCTAAAGGCTTTCTCCAGGCTTCATGAGGAAGAAAGAGATCACATGGTTGCTGTCCACCATCCCTAGTCAAGGTATTCTTTTGGATCCATCTTTTTATTGTTTTTGATTCATATGATTATGGAGAATAACAGATTAAAGGTAGGATTTGAGAAGTTTGATGAAAAAAAATATTTTACGATGTAAAAGATTGGGATGGAGGATTTGTTGGTTCAGATGAGACTGAATTCGGCCTTAGAAGATAGGCTGGAAGAGATGATAGACAAGGAGTAGATGTTCTTAGAGAAAAGGGCATGTGCCACGATTATGACTTGTCTGGTAGATGAGGTGCTATATGGCGTGTTAGAGAAGAAGACACCCAAGGATTTGTAGTTGAGGTTACATCAGTTATACATGGGAAAGAACATGTATAACAAGTTGATGCTGAAAAAATAACTGTACAGCCTTCAGATGTAGGAAGGTGAGGATATTGCGGGGCATATTCAGTGGTTCGACTGGATGAGCATAAATTTGCTCAACATTGGGATGGTTCTCAAAGAGGAGGATAAAAGTTTATTGCTCCT
This sequence comes from Cocos nucifera, assembly GCA_006176705.1. Taxonomy (NCBI): domain Eukaryota; kingdom Viridiplantae; phylum Streptophyta; class Magnoliopsida; order Arecales; family Arecaceae; genus Cocos; species Cocos nucifera. Next base: position 515,901 of record QRFJ01001279.1, read on the forward strand.
ATGTTTGCTATCTGGGAGCTTCGATCTATTGATGACAATGTTGTTGTATGGTAAGAAGATGCTAGTGTATAAGGAGATCATATCAATGCTAAGATCCAATGAGTAGCGGAAATGGATGATGAAGAGGAAGGTCTTTCAGGAGGGTCTCATGGTTTTAGAGAGACCCAGGTAAGGAAAGAAGAAGGGTCAATGAAGGTACAATAAGAGATCCAAGAGATGCTTCAAGTGTGGTGAAGCGGGATACTTTAAGCGAAAATATCCGCTTTGAAAAAAGTACAAGAGAGGAAAAAACTCAGATTTCATCAGTTCAGTCACTACGAGTGAAGAGTCGGATGAGTTTTTGGTGGTCTTGGAGGAGCCCATGGGGTGTGGTATATTTGAAATGATTTTGGATGGGTCTGTGGTGTGCGGAGGATTCGAAGGGACAGCGAAGGTATCCGAGGCATAGGGGCTGGCTCAACAGTGCAGCATTGAGTGGTTGTCCTTAGGGCACTTAGTTAAAGAGTCGGCTTCTGCGGTATTACAAGGACTTTGGTTAAGTGGAGCATCGGGCAGAGGTGGCTTCATAGATGGAAAGAGATGTGGCACAAGTTTAGAGCGGAGGAGTTCAGGAGGACCAATATCCTAGCACCAACGTTGGAGAGGCATAGTTTTAGGTAGAGTAGCATATGCAGGAGGATAGGCAAAGTTCTGAGAAGATCGTGTCAGCGTATGCAGCAAGCGCTGGCATAGCATTGCTGCAAATTCTCCAAAAAAGTTCAGGATAGTTGATGCGGCTACCAAGCATAATGGTGCTTACAACTTCAAGGATGGTGCATAGAAGCAAGCCAAGATCTTCAACGGTGGAGACGGTCATCCTAAAGGCCTCAAAGGGAGCTCAACAATTGAAGAAGAATGGTGGTGGCAAGGTGTGCACAAGTAGCTATCAGGGTGTGCATCGATAGTGGGTTCATGCAGGAGAACATTGGTAGGTGTACCAAGACTTGGGTGTACCAAGATGGAGATTGTAGGATTTGATGTGGTGCTCCCAAGCCTTGGGAGGCCATAGGAGGAGTCAAGGTGTTGGCTCTAAAAGATTAGGATGGGCGTGAGTTCTAGGGCTAGGATAGGAGTTATCCTAGGTGAAGACAGCGTGTAGCCCTGCATGCACTCGAGGTTCGGATGTGAGAACCTTGAGAGGCTTGGTAGGTGCTCTGGAGATCTGGGACATAAGGTGGAGCAAGAGATCGAAGCCAAGAGAAGAATCAGCCCAGACAAAGGACTGACACATAGATGGGTTGGCTCGGATATGCAGATCAAATTGGCTTGGGTTGAGATCGAGCCGACTGTCTTAGGCAGATAGAAGATAGGGTTCGGATGAGATGCAGTCGAGCCAGCTCGATGCTGGCAAATAAAACTAGACGGAATTTTCTATTTGGATCTAGGATATGCTTTTATCCTAGGATCTAAAGGCCTAGACCAATAAGATCTTAAGGGGGCTAACTCATGTATGGGTCAGATTTAGATCCGGAGGATGAGAGCATGTGAGACATATGTACATGGGCTCGATGAGTGCTTTCATGTATTGGGTTAGCCTAGGAGAGTTTTTCAGCTGGGGTTTGAGTATATTAGGATTCATGTGGTATAGCAGAAATCTTAAGATATATATAAATCCAAGTATTGTATCTTTACAATAGAGTGGAATATAATTAAGCTTTTCTTTCTAAAAACTCTCTACTCTTCTCTCTCTAGTTATAACTTTAAGCTTTAGGTGTTGGCTATCTACTTTATTCTTCTTCTCTCCAATAATTGGTATCAGAGAGGTACCAGGATCAAACAAGTCTTGACAACCCTTGTCCTGTTCCCATCTTATGGGATTTAAGACAATCCTTGTCCTATTCCCTAATTTGGTTAAGATAATCCTTGTCCTATTTCCATCTTATGGGATTTAAGACAAGCCCATTTCTTTTACGATAAGCCTTGATCAGGCCAGGATAAGATCCAGTCATATCAAGATAAAACCATATAGGGCTTTCGGGTGAGCTTTATCCAAATTTCATCTCATGATTTTAGGACAAGTTCTGATCTTATCAAGACAAGCCTTGTTCTGACCAGGATAAGCTTATTCTGACTAGGACAAGCTCTAGTCAGATCAGGATAAACTCATATAGGGCTTCTGAGTGAGCCAAATCCAATTTGACTCAGCCAAGATGAACCAGAAAGACTATAGAAGGAAAATGTAAGGCTCAATCATATGCTAGCATGATTTTCTTGAACCTAATTGGATCTAATCCATAATCAATCGAACTGGGTTAGCCTAATTGATGACATCCAGATCTAAATCCTTATTTATATGATCCAGTAAGGTTCGGTTCTATATGGTAATAAGACATGTCGCGATCTTCATTATCAACATCATTGAAATACTTTTTGATGGACCAGAACTCTTCTGATTCATTCAATTAGAGTTGTCGATCATCAAGATAATTCTAATTGATTCCAAAATCCACTAGTGACATCTAGCAGTATATGGTGGCAACCCATCAAAACCGAATATAAATCTCTCGGTGCAGCTACTTGTGTGATTGGATTCTTCTATCATGAGCCTCGATAGGATCAAGATCAAGGTGAACTTGTCAGACCTAACACTCATCATATGAATAAATCATTTGATTCAAGTCCGATGTGAAAACTTAATAGAAACTCCTTTCTATTAATTCACACTACCATGGCCATGGGTTTTAGAACTCGATCTCATGATCATCATAGGTCTACTCCTCCTCTATCGAGGTTGATAGATCCCATCTTGATGCAATTCAGTTCCTACAATGAACATACTATAGCCAACATACACCTCAAGATTCTAAATGACTAGGAGACTGAGTTATAATATAGTCAAACTATAACACCCTCAAAATGAACTGTCGATACATCTCAGATCAAAGAACTAGACACATGATTGCAGCATCGAGCAAGTCATCGATGAGAAGGTAGACTCTCTCATGATTGCTCGAGATGGTCATGCTCAGTGCTCTTGTTCTCAATAAGGACCTATACTCTCACTCCGGTGTCTCCACACTATAGACTTAAAACTCATCTATCCTAGAAAAATGATTGTATACCAATCTTCTAGATCGATCACCATCCTCGTGATGATCTTATGATCGAAAGCAGTTTATGAGTTAATTATGATAACACATGCCTTAAATTCTCAACTCTTGAGAATATGTGTTATCATGGTCGTTAACTCAATGGATGTATCACAGATACTTTAATATATAATTTGATAGAATAAATAATTTATTTATTAATTTTAAATTAAAATTACTAAAATATCTCTAGAAGGTATTTTATAAGTATCCATCAATCTGGCTTCTAAGGCACATATCTAACAAACTTCCTCTAGATCTAAAGCCAATTGGCTATAAATCTAAGTCCCATCTTCTCAAGATGGGCTTTGATCTTCTACTGGCCTAAAAGCTTCATCAGTAGGTCAATTGCTTTATCTACGGTGTCGACTCTCTTAACCCTGACATATCCCTTCTTAAGGTAATCGAGGACTATGTGAAAATGCCACTCGTGTGCATTGGTGAAGTATGCTATTATGGTCTGCTTGGAACTCTTCTTGCTTATAACACCACCTTTGCATAGGAACAGACTTCTAAGTATCAACTTTTGATTATCTTTGTCAAACATAAAATTTCTATATACCCCTGGACCTAAAGTTCTCCATGCTGAATCTCTTCAGCACCTTCTTTATGTACATTTTCTATGAGAGATCTAGCATCCTCATCGATCTATCCTTATAAACCTAAATTCCAAATAGAAGGATGCCTATCCTAGGTCTTTCAAAGAAAATTCTTAGATAACCATACTTTGACTGAGGTCAATATGAGAATATCATTTTCAATCAAAAGAGGATGTTATCCACGTATAGTACGAGAAGACAATAGTACTTCCACTGACCAATTTGAACACAGAGGGCTCCTCATTTTTGATGAAATTAAATAATTTAATTATATCATTGAAATGATCATTCCAACTCCCAGATGCTAGCTTAAGTCCATATATTGACCTCTACAACTTGCAGACCTTGTGATCATCATCACCAAATGTGAAACAAAGGGGTTGTTCCATATAGATATCTATCTCAAGATATTCATTTAAGAATGCCGTTTTCACATCCATTTATTATATTTCATAATCCAAATAGGTTACAAGAGTAAGCAATGTATGGATGGATTTTAGCATAGCTACAGGCAAGAAAGTATCTTGATAGTTAATGCCTTCGTGTTGACTATATCCTTTCACTACTAGCCTAGCCTTGAATGTCTCCACATTTTCATCTACACCTATCTTTCTCTTGAAGATTCATTTATATCCAATAGATACTATACTTTCAGGTGGATCTACCAAGATTTAGACTTGGTTTGAGTGCATTGAGTTAATTTCTGACCTCGTTGCCTCTAACCATTTCTCAGAGTCGATATCTAATATCGCCTCATCATAGGTTTTGGGATCATCACCATGAACCTCATTTTTTATGAGAAATATTTTATCTATATTCTCTTGAATAGTACCTAAGTATCTCTCAGGAGGATGAAAAATTCTACTTGATCTATGATGTGGAGGAGGTAGTGCGTGGATCCTCTTAGATCGATTAGGTTCCACAGGTTTCTTAGCTTATTGCTCTTTGAAGACTTTCTCCTCAAGCTTGATCTATCTTTCAATGCCACCATTTTGAATAAACTATTTTTCAAAAAAAATGGCATGTCGATTCACAATCATGTAGCGATCTTCTAGAAGATAGAAATAATATCCTAATGACTTCATAAGATATCCGATAAACCAAGCTTTTAAGAACCTAGGCTCTAACTTATCCATCTATTATCTCTGACATGGATTGGACAATCCCAAATTCTGAGATGACTCAGACTTGGATTCTTACTATGCCATATCTCATACAGTATGGTAGAAACAATTTTAGATGAAACCCTATTTAATAGGTATATAGCTATCATTAGAATATATCTCCAAAGAAAATTAGGAAAGTACATGAAGCTCATCATGGATCGAACTATATCTAATAGGATCTGATTTCTCCATTCTGAAACTTCATTGAGTTGAGATGTTCCAGGTGGAGTCTATTATGAGACTATGCTATTTTTCTTAAGATAGTCCAGAAATTTTCAACTAAGGTATTCACCTCTTCGATCTGATCAAAGAATCTTAATGGACTTTCTGGTTTGCTTTTCTACTTCATGTCTGAATTTCTTAAACTTTTTAAAAGCTTCAACTTGTGTTGCATCAGGTACATATACCCATATCGAGATAGATAATTGGTAAAGATTATGAAGTACAAAAAATTATCTCTAGCTGGTACATCAAATGAGCCACACATATCCATATGTATCAGGGCAAGTAGATCCATGGCTCTTTTTTCATGTCCTACAAAAGAAAGCTTAGTCATTTTGCCTTGAAGGCATGATTCATGAATCAAATATGACTCTAGTCAACGGATTCATTAGTCCAAATTTTTCTAATTTGTTAATCCTGTCTTTAGTTATATGACTTAACTTTAGGTGCCATAGATACCTTTCATTTAGACTATCTTTAGGTCACTTAGATCCGATGGCATTCATATTTTGCTCGATATTGAAAATAGAAACATCAATATGTAACTGATAGAGACCATTAATTAAGAAATCATTTGCAATTTTATTTCTTTCATAAAAAATTATATAGTAGTTCTTAAAGAAACTAATTACATAGTTTTCTTGTACTAAATAAGAAATAGAAAATCAAATTTTTGCTTGCAGTAGGCACAAAGTAGTCTCTAAGAACTAAAACTAATTCAGACGATAGTCACAGAGAGTAGGTTTCACGACCATAGCAGCAACTTTTGCTTTATTTTTAACACACAGGATCATCTCACCATCCCTCAGCTTTCTGTTCTCTTCAAGATCCTGCATAAAAATATATAAATCTGCACTAGAACCAGAGTCAAGCATCTAATTGGATGCAGAAAAAATTGTAAGATTAGTCTCAATGATAAGCATACCTCCAAAAGAACCTACCTCCTTCTTATTCTTTAAGCTGGGTAGGTATGAAGGGCAGTTCCGCTTTCAATGGCCGTTGGTGTTGAAGGAAAATTCTGATTTTCTGGACTAGGTTCGTTCAGATCTGATCGGATCAAGAGATATATTTCAAAATTTTTTTTTTTGATCCAAATTAGATTTGAAATATTTTAGATCTAATTCTTATTATTCTAATAATAAAAATAAAATTTAGATAAATTAAATCAAATTTAATTTACCATGATGTACGGTAATCCTATTATTAATTTGATGATCCTGTAAGTAGCGGAAGGTTCTGGATCTAGCCACGCAAGTGTCTGACCTCTACCGATATCCACTCAGGCTAGATCTAGAGATCCTCTTCTTCTCTATCACGCCTTCAAAAATCAAATCTAAATCTGATTTGAAGGATCTTCAAAATACCTTTCAAAGATCGGCAGTTATCCTTTGCAGCAACGCAGCCTTCTAACTTTCTATCACCTTTCTCTCGCCTGGATCGCACCAACTGAAGTCCCAAACTACTTTGGGCATGGAGAGGAGAGGGAGAAGATGGGCTTGGCCTGGAGAAAGGGGAGAGAGGCAGCCTTGGGGCATAGAGAATTCTATTTTCATGTGTTTTTGAGTTGGGCGCAGGGTCTTATTTATAGACTATGCATGATCCAACTCCTCTTCTTCCCAACCAATCACAATCCTTTATGAAATTAGATCTAAATCTGATTGGTGGAAATAGAGTCCCCTGAATTCATCCTTAGATGGCACCTAAGATCAGTCAAAGTTGGTTCTTAGGAGGAGTCTAATCGAAATCCAAAAAGGAGATGGAGTCCTTGTCCAACAGGGACTCCTAGGCGCCTCCAACTTGGGCACACGCCAGGGTGGCGTGCGCCCTCCTCCTTGCCAGGTTTTGGTAGGGGACAAGGCCCCCACCAGCTCTCCAATAGGTGCATGACACATGTGGTCAAAAGTCAAAGTGTCAATGGTCAATTTGGTCAAAGGTAGACTTTTGACCAAAGTCAAAGGAACAAGAAATGGCAGGTGACCAAAAAATGGCAGGTAATGTCTTACAAAATAAGACAACCTTTTCTGACCTTGGACAACCTCCAGTCAGACCATATGAAGGCCTCTGATTGAGCACAAACTCCTTTGGCTCAGTCAGGACAACTTATTTATGATAGTAAAAGAAGAACGTTAGGTTCAATCGAGTGCTAGCACGATTTTCTTGAACCTAATTGAATCTCATTCAGATCAATTGAACTGGATCAGTTCAATTGATGATCACCAGATTCAAACCCTTGTTTGTGTGATCCCAGTTAGGTTCAGTTCTGTATGGTAATGGGATATGTCATGATCTCTATCATCGACATCATCGAAACTCCTTTCGATGGATCAGAACTCTTCTGATTCGAACAGCTAGAATGATCGATCATCTAAATCATTCTAATTGCTCCCAAAATCCACCAGTGACACCTAGCAGTATATGGTGGCAACCCATCAGAGCTGAATGCGAACCTCTTGGTGCAGCTACCTGTGTGATTAAGTTCTTCTATCTTGAGCCCCGATCAGATTAGGGTTAAGGTGAACTCGTCAAACCCTAGTCTTTCTATCATATGATGTAATCATTCGATTCAAGTCCGAATGTGAAAAACCTAAATAGAAACTCTTTCTATTATTTCACTCTGCCATGGCCATGGGCTTCTGGACTTGATTCTCATGATCATCATAGGGCTGCTCCTCTACCACCGAGGTAGATAGATTCCATCTTGATGCAATCCAGTTCCTACAATGAACATGCTATAGCCAACATACACCTCAGGGTTCCATATGGCTAGGAGATCCGAGTAATGGTGTAGTCAAACTATAACACCCTCAAGGTGAACTGCCGATGCACCTCAGGTCAAAGAACCAGACACACTACTGCAGCATCGAGTCAGTCATTGACGAGAAGGTAGACTTCCTAATGACTACTCGAGGTGGTCACGCTCAGTGCCCTCATTCTCTAACGAGTATCCTGTACTCTCGCTTCCGGTGTCTCCACACCGTAGACTCAAGACTCATCTACTAAAGAGAAGCGATTGTATACCAATCTTCCGGATCAATCACCATCCTCGTGATGATCCTATAGTCAGGAGCATTTTATGAGTTAATAATGATTATTCATGTCTTAAATTTTTAACTCTTGAAAATATGAATTATCATTATCATTAACTTAAAGGATGTATCACAGACACTAAATACACATATGTGATAGAAAATAATACATTTTATTGATTATAGTCAAAATTATAATTTTGCCCCTAGAAATGTATTATAAGTGTCAGCCAATTTTGGCTTCTAGGGCACATATATCTAATAGGTGTTATAATGAAAATATTTTTCTTTATCGATGATCTTCTTCTTCGATTCTATCTTATTCTTCTTCTTTTCTTCTATCTTTTGCTTTTTCGTAGACTTCTTCTTACCAGAAGATTTTCTCTCGATAGAAATCCGCTTCACAGATAGAACTAAGCCCTTGAAACCTTTCATAGTTTGCTCAGTTATAACCACCATGTTCAATAATTTAGCCAGGGTGCACTAGAGTTTATTCATATGAAAGTTCATGATGAACTGCCATACGAATCAGTCAAGAACTGTAAGATCACATCAATCTACAAGTTCTTATCCATGATAACTCCAAGTTTCTCAAGCTCTTCAAGATCCTTGATCATTGTTAGGCAATGATCTTGGACCGACTGCCCATCTTGCTTCTACACCTTAAAAAATCTTCTAGAGACTTGATAATGTGCTATGCAACTCTGTTCACCAAACAACGCTTATAGGTGAGCCAACATTTGGCATGCAGTCTTTATGTCTTCATGTTGGTGCTACAAGTCATCTGACACGGAGCCCAACATGTAGCACTTGACCTTATTATCGTCATCTGACCACTTCTCATAAGATGCTCTCTGTTCAGTGGTTGGACGGGTTGATAAGATGAAAATCTTCTGGTCTAATACATAGGACTGCTTTTCAGAACTCAAAACTATTTTGAAGTTTCTAAGCCAATTCTTAAAATTGGGTTCGGTCAATCAGTGGGTATCTAAGATTCGAGTCAAGAGATTGGATGCAGACATTTTTCTGTAAAGAGTCAAAAGTTTCTAGTTATACTTGTAATTTGATTGACTAATTTATTTAAAATTTTTATTTTTAAATAAATTAGGCTTCCACTATTTTTTTGAATCCTTATACTTCCTGGGCAGAGATGCGAAAATCTTCATAATCAAAAATTTTTAGTGAATGGTGCAATCCTATCGATTAGCTCACCACCTCACCAAACAGTTATTGGTGATGGGTTAGTTGATGAGTGGATAATTTTTGTCCAATATTTTTCTAAACATGATGCATCCAAACTTGATCTCTAATTCATGAAACTCACCGTGCTCAGAATATTGCTCCACTCCTTAGTTAAGTCAAACCCACCATTTGCAAGAACTGGATTTCTGATTAGGTCCCTTACCATATCCAAAATATCGAGTCCAATCGATGAAAGGAATATGCCCTCAAGCCAATCAAAATTTATTTATTTTTTTGGGCTATTTTTGTCTTTCAAACTTATGTAATGATATTTTAAAATAAATAAAGATATTTATTTCATCATATGCAGTATCTTATTATTTATTTAAAATTATGATGAACCCCATAAATTAGGGCTATGATTTTAGGATTATGATGAGATCATACCAGTGAGACCTGAAACCTTAAAATCCAATTTAAAATATTTTTAGTTGATGGAACATTGAGTTGGGTATCAATGTTTTTCAGTAAGACTAGCACATCCTTTGTATGCTCGATTGAGAGGATGATTGATCTCACAATAACTTGTGTATGATACTAATATAAGAATGTGGGTGTTCATTAGAGAATGAGTTCACTGAATTGATCCAAATCGAGAATATCTAATGGAGTCTTATCTACATGTCAATAGATGGTTCTCATAGTGGAATTATGCATGTAATCCTTTGACCTGAAACTACCATAGAATCTTATATATATGAAATCCATATTTTGGTTCATACTCATTCATGACTCAGTTATGTATGGGATGATCTGGATATGGTAGATTATATATATGAAGGTTGTGAGTAGGTTAACATGGAATCGATCACTCCTGGTAAGAGAAAATAGCATCCTACATGCTTCAAACAAATAATGATTCAGGAAGACTTTGATCAAAGCATGATGAAAAATTAGAAATAGTTTTTAATATTTTATTAAATGAATCATCATCATAAGATTGAAAGAGAAATGAATATGATATTGGGATTGACATATTTTCATACCCAGAGTCATATTCAGGATGCAGGGTGATCGAAGGATCTAGTTGCATGGTAACTTTTCACTGAAGGATATTTTTGGTATTTTCATCAAAATTTTACATCTTTCGGAATAGTCATGATACGTTGCTAGACGTCAATCATGTCTTGTGGGTTTGATCAAATTAAAATTTTAATTTGATCATTAAATTAGAAAGTGTTCTAAATTAAGTCAAATTGGGTTGGCTAGTTTTGACCTAAATCGGTTTGGTTGAGTTCTAACCAGATTAGGTCAAATCACACCCAGACCTACTGCTTAGGTTAGATGTGGAATCCCAATGGGTCACACACAAAGAGAAATTGATTAAGGATCTAATTGGATTAGACCATGTTTGCAAGATGAACATGCTAGCACATGTAGCAAATCCCTAGCACCTAGATTCGAATTGGATTCGAATTGGCTTCCAATTTAGGCTAATTAAGACCCGATTTGAGCCAAATAGGATTTGGTCTTGAATTGGATTAACCTAGACTGATTGGGCTTCAGATTAGGCATCACATACTAGAATCCCATGTGCCAGAGAGTCTCTCTCTTCCATGTGGAAAGTCTTTCATGCGCAAGAGACTTTGGCGCATGGGATTAGTTTGGCGCCTATCTTCTTTGACTTTTCCTCTTTTTCCATGTCACGTAATTTTTTAAATGGGCATGGACATCAGATATAGGGTGCAAAAGAGTCCTTCTATGCAGGTTAAATACTCCATTATTCTATTTAATATTTGCATGAGAAGGGACTCCTTGTTGCCCTGGACTCCTTGCCGCCCAAGACTCCTTGCCACCCACTCTTCCTTGGACGTCAAAGTCTCTTGGGACTTTGACTATTCAAAGATTATCTCCATGCCTTTTTGCTGAATGGGCATCCCACATTTAAGGCCATTGGATGGCCTACTTATCTGATCTAATGGATGTAAAATGGGTGGCGCCAAAAATGAAAGCATTGCACGACTCTTCGTAAATAACTTACGTAGAATTAGTCCGAAGAGTCCTTCTGCTTTAAGGCACCTCTTGGACTAAGTCTACATGTCATTATTTTTTGATGAGGCATGAGATTGGCTGATGGGACATGAGATAATAATTTGGAAAGGGCACGAGAGAATGTTAGTTGGCACCCCTACGTACATTATAAATAAGGGGTGCGCACCAAGAGTCCGATGGTTGTGAAAATTATCTTTCTTTCTTACAAGTAGTTTCTTTTTGTCCAATTTTCTTTCTTCCCTTCTCTTGTCTAGACCTTGTCCTTATAAGGACAAGAAGTCATCTTAAGACTAAGAGATTAGGAAGAAAAATTAAGAAGACAAAAGAAAAAGAAAGATAGATAAGGAGAGGCAAGGAAGGTGACATAAAGGCTAAAGAAGGTCTTGCCCTTTTAATTAAAGTTCTTATTATTAGAACTTTAATTATATAAATCAGAGGTGCTGGTGTCTTGATCAAGTCTCTGTGTGGATCAACATTGGAGGGTGAACATGTGGGCACCTGGTGGAACCCCTGACGGACTGCTACCGACAATCAGGGATCAATTTAGGGTTTAGCGATAAGAGGTATGTTCTAATACTTTCTTTTATATTACAAATGCATGTTATATGATTTAATTGCTAATAAGGTGGTCCTAGGGTTTGGGTTTGGTTTATATGATTTCATAATTTTTGCTTTGAAATCCATGCTTCCATCCTGTACACCAATCCTATCAGTGGTATCAGAGCAAGCCTTATTAGGTTAAATCATATAATGCTTTGCTTATAATATAATGGCATAAATAAAAAATATGATATAATATTTTTAGCATGTATGTTATTTATATGATGAGATCATATTCTTTTATTTATCATAATGAGATTATGATTGTATATATTATTCTGTAAAGGTTGCCCTGATATAGTGGAAAGTATTCACTATATAATGATGGTTGTCCTAGAATAATTATACATGTTAATATATACATATATATATATATTTATATTATCATAATTGAATGCTATTATGCATTTAGTTTGATTTTAAATCAGATATGTGCATCGAGACCATTTAAATCCCTCTTTAAAAATTATATTAAGTTGTAGTGTAATTAACCTATAGCTGAATCAATCGGGATGTCTAATTGATCAATCGGTGTCTAGAAAAAATGATTCATGATTGGTAAAGAGAACGTAAATTTTTAATTGATTTCGTTGTCTGATCTAGTCAATTTATTGGTGTCTAAGGAAAGCAACGGGGGGACTCCACTTCTCTCCCACTTACCTAGCTGATTCGATTCTTATCTGGTCGATTCGATTAATTTAATTCTAGATTAAAATACTTAGTATTATATTCACTACATTAAGGCTTTCCTTCATACTAGGTTCTTATTATGTCTAGAACCATATTAGTTTTATTATGTAACCACAAGATCTATCATGGGGAATGATGTAATATTAATCTAGTGCATTAAGATGCTTACAGTATTTTGAATATACTACTTTGTTGTGTAACCACAAAAGTAGTTATATTTCATTTTGACTGTATAGAAATGAAGGGTTCTACTTAAACTAAAATATTAAAGTTTGTTGTGCTAACACAAGGCTATTAATGTTTTAGAGGCAAAAGTTTTTTGAGAGTTGCATAAAATGCAATTGGAAAGAGTTTCCTACCTTTGAACTTATAACAGGTTTGTTGTGCAACCACAAGACCTTTTATAAGGAATTAGGATCTTATTCTCACTAAGAAAATCAATAAGAGGGTTATGATTTTTGATTAAATAGTGGGAGACATAATTAAATTAAAGTCCTAATTTAATTATGTTTGTCATCATGAGTTGTTTGCTTATATATTGTTCTTTATTATGTAGATTAAATGGCTTCTTCACTTTCATTACATTCAATTTTGGATTCAAATAAATTGACTGGTCAAAATTATGTTGACTGGTTGAGAAACCTAAAAATAGTACTCAGTCAAGAAAAACTCTCCTATATTCTTGATGCCCCTGATCCTAAGCCATTAGAAAATGATGCCATAGATGAAGATAAGTCCACATACAAGATGTGGCAAAATGATTCTCTTACTGTCAAATGCATCATACTTGCCTCTATGAATAATGAATTACAGAGGCAGCATGATAGCATGGACACTCAATCCATATTGCTCAATCTAAAAGAGCTTTATGGAGAGCATAGTAGGACTGCTAGATATGAGATATCTAAGCAATTATTTCATGCAAGAATGATAGAAGGAACATCCATACAAAATCATGTTTTGATGGTAATTGACCTAATCACTCGATTAAGTCAATTAGGTTTTGTTATGGATGGAGAGTTAAGTCAGGATTTGATCCTGCAATCACTCCCAGAATCATTTTCTCAGTTTGTCATGAACTATCACATGAACAAACTGAATTCTTCATTGCCTGAGCTGTTAAATATGCTCAAGACAGCAGAAAGCCATATCAAGAAAGATAAGGCTCCTCTTCTTCTTGTGGATGGGATCTCCAAGAAGAAGGCAGGCAAAAAGGGTTCAAAGAGAAGGTTGAATCCTAAAAGTGGTATAAATAAGAAGAAAAAGGGGAAGAAGGTCTCCGGACAGAATGACCTATTTTCACTATGGCAAAATAGATCATTGGAAGAGGAATTGCAAGGCTTACCTTGCAACCATGAAGTCTGGTGCAAATAATGCACCAAAAGGTATGTATGAGATACATACTATATTATCATTAAATTCTTTCATTTCAAATTCTTGGGTATTAGATACCGACTGTGGTTTTCATATCTGCAAATCTTTGCAGGGGCTGCAGAAAATTAAGAGTTTGAAGAAAGGTGACTTCAAGCTCTATGGCGCTGGAGGAGAGTCTATCCAAGCAGAAGCTGTAGGGACAAATATATTGAAGTTACCTTATGGAAAGATCTTAGAGCTTACAAATTATTATTATATGCCTAAGATCATTAGAAATATTATATCTATACCCTTGTTATTAAAATAAGGTTATAGTCTTAATGTAACGAGCGAAGGTTGCTCGATCAAATATTCTAATGAAAATATTTGTTTTGGCATATTTAGCAATGGTTTGTTGACTCTATGTTTGGATGACAATATATTTCATATTGATGAAAATAGAAAACATAAGAGAGATGACATAAATAATACTTTACTTTGGCATTGTCGATTAGGTCATATTAGTGAGGCTAGGATTAACAAGTTATACAAAGAAAAGTTCTTTGATCCTTTTGATTATGAATCATTGGGAACTTGTGAATCATGCCTCATGGGTAAAATGACCAAGATTCCATTTAGTGGACATGGAGAAAGGACAAATGAGTTATTAGGACTTGTACATACGGATGTATGTGGTCCTATGACAACTCAAGCCAGAGGAGGATACTCTTATTTTATAACATTCACTGATGATTTATCTAGGTTTGGATATGTGTATCTTATGAAACACAAATCAGAAGCCTTTGATAAATTTAAAGAGTATCAAAGTATGGTCGAAAAACAAACTGGACAATGTATAAAAATCCTTCGATCTGATCGGGAGGAGAATACTTATCTAGTGAGTTTCTAGACTATCTTAAAGTTAAAGGGATTCTCTCTGAATGGACACCTCCTTATACACCATAATTAAATGGTGTAGCCGAAAGAAAAAATCATACCTTATTAGATATGGTACGGTCCATGATGTGCTTCACTGAATTTACCTATTTTCTTCTGGGGTCATGCTCTGGAGACTGCAATTTACATCTTGAATAGAGTACCTTCTAAATCTGTATCTAGTACTCCATATGACATATGGAGAAGTAAGAAACCTAATCTTAAGTATCTTAAGATATGGGGTTGTCCAGCATTATGTCAAAAAAAATTTTGGACATAAACTTGATGCTAGATCAGACAGATGTCTATTTATAGGATATCCTAGAAATAGTATAGGATATTTATTCTACCATCCTACTGAACAAAAGGTATTTGTAAGTAGGCATGCCACTTTTCATGGAAAAAGAATTTATCCTAGAAAAGGGCAGTGGCAGAAATATTGAACTTAGTGAAGTTCAAGAAAAATAAATAGAAATTTCTCAACCAAATAATCACATAAAAGAACCAGAACACATAACTCCTATCCATAGGTCTAAAAGAGTATGAAATACACCTATGAGGTATGGTTTCATTATTGAGAACAATGAAGCCCAAGTCATTGAAAATGACGAACCTCTGACCTATACGGAAGCAGTCAAAAGTAAGGACTCTTACAAATGGCTGGCTGCCATGCAATCCAAAATGGAATCCATGCACACCAACAAAGTATGGACTTTGGTGGATGCACCAGAGGATATAAACCCTATTGGATGCAAATGGATTTTTAAGAAAAAGATTGGAGCTGATGGTCAAATTGAAACCTATAAGGCCAGATTGGTGGCTAAGGGTTTTAGGCAAAAATAGGGGATTGATTATGATGAAACATTTTCACCTGTTGCCATGCTCAAATCTATTCGGATTATGCTTGCTATAGCAGCATACCATGACTATGAAATATGGCAAATGGATGTAAAGACTGCCTTCCTTAATGGTTTCCTTGAGGAGGAGGTCTATATGTCACAGCCAGAGGGATTTGAGTCAAATGAGAGACCAAATCAGGTATGCAAGCTTAAGAGATCCATTTATGGATTAAAGCAAGCATCAAGGAGTTGGAACATCCATTTTGATGAAACAGTAAAAGAGTTTGGTTTTATCAAGAATGTGGATGAACCATGTGTGTACAAGAAAACTAGTGGGAGAACCATAGTCTTCTTGGTTCTGTATGTAGATGACATACTCCTCATTGGGAATGATATCCCAATGTTACAATCAGTCAAATTATGGCTATCAAATAAGTTTTTCCATGAAAGATTTGGGAGAAGCATCCTATATACTAGGAATAAAGATCTATAGAGATAGATCTAAGAGGATGCTAGGCTTGTCCCAATCAAGGTACATTGACTTAATACTGAAAAGATTCAGTATGGATGGGAGTAAAAGAGGTTATTTACCCATGAGTCAAGGCATACATCTCTCTAAAAAGATGTCTCCAAAGACACCTGAAGAGAGAAATAGAATGAGTTCTATTCCTTATGCTTCGGCTGTTGGATCAATAATGTATGCCATGTTATGTACAAGGCCTGATGTTGCTTATGCTTTAGGCATTGCAAGTAGATTTCAAGCTGATCCAGGAGAGGATCATTGGAAAGCTGTGAAAAATATTCTTAAGTACTTGAGAAGGACTAAAGATATTTTTCTAGTATATGGTGGTTCTGATCTTAAACTTAGAAGCATATTCTGAACTTCTAGTTTTCAATCAGACCCAGATGATAGCAAATCCATTTCAGGGTATGTCTTTACTCTGAATGGTGGAGCAGTGAGTTGGAAGAGTACTAAGCAGCCAACTGTAGCTGACTCAACCACTGAAGCAGAATACATAGCTGTAAGTGAAGCCGCCAAGGAAGCTATCTGGATGAAGAAGTTCATCACTGAATTGGGTGTTATTCCTGAAATTGAGAATCCAGTACCACTTTACTATGATAATACTGGAGCTGTTGCTCAAGCAAAGGAACCAAGGTCTCATCATAAATCCAAACACATTCTGAGATGCTTCCATCTCATTCATGAAATTATTGAAAGACAAGATGTAGTCATAGAACGAGTTGACACAAAGAACAACATAGCAGACCCATTCACTAAGGCTTTACCACTGCAACTGTTTGATCGCCACCTTGATTGTATGGGATTAAAATATAAGGGTGATTGGCTCTAGTGCAAGTGAAAGATTGAAAGGAATATGCCCTCAAGCCAATCAAAATTTATTTATTTATTTGGGCTATTTTTTATCTTCCAAACTCATGTAATGATATTTTAAAATAAATAAAGATATTTATTTCATCATATGCAGTGTCTTATTATTTATTTAAGATTATGATGAACCTCATAAATTAGGATTATGATTTTAGAATTATGATGAGATCATACCAATGAGACCTAAATCTTAAAACCCAATTTAAAACATTTCTAGTCAATGGGACATTGAGTTGGGGATCAATGTTTTCGGTAAGACTAGCACATCCTTTGTATGCTTGATTGAAAGGGTGATTGATCTCACAATAACTTATGTATGACACTAATACAAGAATATGGGTGCTCATTAGAGAATGAGTTCACTGAATTGATCCAAGTTGAGAATATCTAATGGAGTCTTATCTACATGTCAATAGATGGTTCTCATAGTGGAATTGTGCATGTAATCCTTTGACCTGAAACTACCCTAGAACCTTATATATATGAATCCATATTTTGGTTCTTACTCATTCATGACTCAGTCATGTATGGGATGATCTGGATATGGTGAATTATATATATGAAGGTTGTGAGTAGGTTAACATGGAATCGATCACTCCTGATAAGAGGGAACTGCATCCTGCCTACTTCAAACAAATAATGATTTAGGAAGACTTTGATCAAAGCATGATAAAAAAATTAGAAATAGTTTCTAATATTTTATTAAATAAATCATCATCATAAGATTGAAAGAGAAATAAATATGATATTAGGATTGACATATTTCCATACCTAGAGTCATATTCAAGATGCAGGGTGATCGAAGGATCTAGTTGCATGGTAACTTTTCACTGAAGGATATTTTTGGTATTTCTATCAAAATTTCACATCTTCCAGGTAGTCACAATACGTTGCTAGACGTCAATCATGTCTCATGGGTTTGATCAAATTAAAATTTTAATTTGATCATTAAATTAGAAAGTATTCTAATTAAGTCAAATTGGGTAGGCTAATTTTGATCTAAATCGGTTTGGTTGAGTTCTAATCAGATTAGGTCAAATCACACCCAGACCCACTACTGGTTAGATGTGGAATCCAATGGATCACACACAAAAAAAATTGATTAAGGATCTAATTAGATTAGACCATGTTTGCAAGATGAACATACTAGCATATGTAGCAAACCCTAGCACCTAGATTCGAATTGGATTCGAATTGGCTTCCAATTTGGTCTAATTAAGGTCCGATTTGATCCAAATTGGATTAACCTAGACTGATTGGGCTTCAGATGGGGCATCACATACCAGAATCCCATATGCCAGAGAGTCTCTCTCTTGTGCGTGGGAAGTCTTTCATGCACAAGAGACTTTGGCGCATGGGATTAGTTTGGCACCTACCTTCTTTGACTTGTCCTCTTTCTCCATGTCGCATAACTTTTCAAATGGGCATGGACATTAGATATGGAGCATAGAAGAGTCCTTCTACAGATTAAATACTCCATTATCTATTTAATATTTGCATGAGAAGAGACTCCTTGCCACCCTAGACTCCTTGCCGCCCAGGACTCCTTGCCGCCTACTCTTCCTTGGCGCCCCTTGGGACTTTGACTATTCAAAGATTATCTCCATGCCATTTTTGCTGAATGGGCATCCCACACCAAGGCCATTGGATGGCCTACTTATCTGATCTAATGGTTGTATATGTTAGCGCCAAAAATAAAAGCTCAAGACTCTTCGTAAATAACTTACGTAGAATTAGTCCGAGAGTCCTACTTTAAGGCACCTCTTGGGCTAAGTCTATATGTCATTATTTTTTTTGATAAGACATGAGATAGGCTGAAGGGACATGAGATAATAATTTGGAAAGGGTGCAAGAGAATATGTTGGCACCCTTATGTACATTATAAATAAGGGTGCGCACTAAGAGTCCGATGGTTGCGAAAATTATCTTTCTTTCTTACAAGTATTTCCTCATTATCCAATTTTCTTTCTTTCCTTCTCTTGTCCAGACCTTGTCCTTATAAGGACAAGAAGTCATCTTAAGACTAAGAGATTAGGAAGAAAAATTAAGAAGACAAGAAAAAAAGAAAGAAAGGTAAGGAGAGGTAAGGAAGGTGACATAAAGATTAAGGAAGGTCTTACCCATTTAATTAAATTCTTATTATAAAAATTTTAATTATATAAATCAGAGGTGCTGGTGTCTTGATCAAGTCTCTATATGGATCAACATTGGAGGATAAACACGTGGGCACCTGGTGGAACCCCTGACGGACTACTGCTAGCAATTAGGGATAATTCAGGGTTTAGCGATAAGAGGTATGTTCTGATACTTTCTTTTATATTACAAATGCATGCTATATGATTTAATTACTAATAAGATGGTCCTAGGGTTTAGGTTTGGTTTGTATGATTTCATAATTTTGTTTTGAAATCTATGCTTCTGCCCTGTACACCAATCCTATCAATCGATCCTCCAATCCATAGCATCCAATGCCTAATAGAAGTGGTTGCATCTTTTTGGTATAATTGAACCGTTGTATCCAGCCAAGAGCAATCAATCCCGGAAAGGGCCTGCACATTTACAATAGTGGAAGACCTATGACATAATATTTTCTTAGGAAGATTTGATTTAGATTTCTTAAACTTGACTTAGTTATAACAATTATAACTAAACTAGTGGCATAGGTTAGCTTGAATCGTTAGCCACCTCAAACCAAAATTGGATCGACCCAAATAGCCAAGTAAGTGAAACCAGTGGGAGGGATATACCATTAACTCGACATGAACGCATTCAGATCGAGTAGCTTCTAATTAAAAATCAGTCAGTCGTATATACCAAATTTATCTTAGACATCAAATTATCAAATCAGAATTGATTGGATTAGCCTTTAATCCAAGGTTCGAACCATGGAGCCAAATTAGGTCTTAACTTGATCGATCACATGTGACTATGATTTAACCTTGATCAAGACTTATAACTATTGGATTGATCAAAACTAAGCTCTTTTGATCCCATCTAACCAACTCTTGATCCAGTTTGATCAACTGATTGATCTAATTGAGCTATCCATATTCGAACCCATATTTTATGAAGGTGTCTTAGATATAAAAATTCATAATTTTTAGATCTAATTAATTTTATAAACTTAATTTTTAATTAAGTTCAAGGTTCATAAATAAAATATGCATCAAAGATTCTAGGATTTCAGGATCTAAAATTTTATAGAAAAATAAATTTTGATTTCTGATTAAGGACAGACGTGCAACATCCCTACATGCCATAAAAATACCTCATTGAATGGAAAGAGAGAGCCATTAAACTCTTCTTACTTTTATGACCAGACAGCCAAGGAGAATGCCTTAATCAAAAATATGAAAACTATGCTACAAAATAGTTTAATCTAACACATATATCTCATATATGATTAAAGATTTAAACTACGTATGCTTTGTATACATCTCATGTATCATATTTAAAATAATACATGTATTTTTTAGATCTGATTATATCTGATATAATATCTAAAAATAAATTTTTAATTGATCATATCCAAAAAAATATTCTAGATAATTCATAGAATAGATCTATAAATCTAGTCTAGACATGTATCACATATATCGGATATATGATATTTTTAATTTAATCTACTAATTTTAGATCTGATTATATCTTATGTAATAATTTTAATTTTAATCTACTAATATCAGAGACAATACTGAACTTATTGCCTAAGACTTTTCTCTCATTCCTTACTTATTTTAGAATGACAAAGCCTAAAGTAGACCACCATGGGTTACTGAAATTGCTTTAGAACTTTGAGAAGGATCACCAACTCCACAAGAAGTCGGTGAACATAGTGGGAGGTTCGTCTTCCGATTCTCGATCCTTTAGAAAAGAAAAAAAGAATAAGAAAAAGAAAGTTAAGAAGGTGCAAGTTTAGGCTGGGACATCTGTACAGGGCCAAACCAGGAAGATCAAGCCAATAAGAGTCTAGCTGAATGCTTCTTTTGCAAGAAGCGAAAGCATTGGAAGAGAAATTGTCCTCATTACATTACCTCTTTGGATCTGAACAGGCAGAGAAAGGAGTAAGCTATTGCTGGATAAGGTATTTATATAATAACTCTTTGTAATTTTTCTATTTGTGATATTACTGACTGGGTATTGGATACCAGTAGCTCTTACCATATTTGAAATTCATTGCAAGGGTCATAGGTTAGTAGGAGATTTGAGATAGATGAAAGATTTCTAAATGTTGAAGATGAAAGATCAGTTCTAGTTCTAGCTTTAGAAATTTTGAAACTTGCATTTGAGTCCCATATTGTTATTCTTAGCGATTGTGATTTCTATCCCAATTTTTTTTGAATGTTATTTCTGTAGGCCTTCTGATAAAAAATGATTATGAAATATCAATAAAAAATAAGTTTGTAATATCATTATGAATGGTGTAACTATTTTCTATAAACATTTGAATAATGGTGCGTATATGCTATCACAATCTGTTAACGTAGTCTATTCAACTGACAAGCACCCTAGATTAGATAGTGTGTCAGTTATCTATTTATGACACTATAGGCTAGATCATATAAATAAGAATAGGATAAATAGGTTGATACAAGAGGAAATCCTTGAAGTTAGTAATAGTGAATCACTTCCAACCTGTGAGTCCTGTCTTCTTAGTAAAATGATCAAGTCATCTTTTACTAAAAAAGATAAAAGAGCCACTGTGCTCTTAGGTCTAGTACATACTGATGTATGTGGACCAATGAGCATAAGTATCAAAGATGGATATTTCTACTTCATTACTTTCATAAATGATCTATCTAGATATGGATATGTTTATCTGATGAAACATAAGTCAGATTCATTTAAAATGTTCAAATGATTCTGAAGTGAAGTAGAAAAATAAACTGGAAAGAGTATCAAAACTCTTCGATCTGATCGAGGAGGGAAATATTTTTTTGGTGAGTTTCTTACATATCTAGAAGAGAATGAGATTCTCTCCTAATGAACTCCTTCAGAAACATCACTGCATAACAGTGTGTCTGAAAGATGGAATCAAACTCTATTGGATATGGTTCGATCCATGATAGGTTTTGCCAAGCTTGTTGATATCCTTCTAGTGATATGCACTCGAATTGACTTGTTATCTGTTAAATAGGATTCCAAATAAGTCTATAGTTAAGACTCCATATGAGATATGGATAGGACGTAAGCCAGCACTTTCATATCTTAGGATTTGGGGGTGCCCGACTTATGTCAAATGGTTAGTTATAGATAAACTTAGACCTAAGTCTAACAAGTGCATGTTTATAGAATACCCAAAAGAGATCAAAGGATACTATTTCTACCATGCTGATGAACAAAAGGTGTTTGTCAGTCTTAAGGCAACCTTTTTGGAAAAGAAGTTTCTTAGTGAAGGAGCTATTGCCTCTAAGGTTGAACTTGATGAAGTTCAATAGAAAGAAAAATTGACACCTATAGCTGAACCTGAGTCGAATTTGATTAGATCAAATCTGAAGCCTTGTGTACCTACACTATTAAGATGATCCGGTAGAGTACTGCATCATCCGGATAGATACTATAATTTTTTGATCCAAGATGGTGATCCCATTGAACTCAATGAGAACGATGAGGATCCGATCACTTATATGGATGCTATGCAGAGATTCGATTCTGAGAAATGGCTTGAGGCCATGAAATTTAAAATGGAGTCCATGAAGGTCAACAATGTGTGGACATTGATTGATCCACCTGAAGGGGTTAAATCTATTGGCTGTAAAGGGATCTTCAAAAGAAAAAGGAGTGTAGATAGAAAGGAGGAGACCTATAAAGTCCATCTGATTGCCAAGAAATATCGTCAACATTATGGTATTGACTATGAGGAGATGTTCTTTTTTATGGCAATGCTCAAATTCATTCAGTTAATACTTGCGATAGCTGCCCATCTGGACTATAAGATCTGGCAGATGGATGTGCAGACAGCTTTCCTAAATGAAGAGCTGACCAAAGGGATGTATATAATACAACCTGTGGGGTTCACATCCACAGATGAGTCCAAGATGTGCAAGCTTCAGAGATCCATTTATGTATTGAAGCAGGCATCTCGGAGTTGGAACATGCATTTTGATAAGATGATCAAAACGTATGGCTTCGTTAAGAATGGAGAAGAGCCTTGCATATTTACAAATAGGCAAATAGTCTAGCAGTGGTATTTCTTATCTTGTATGTGGATGATATTCTCTTAATCGAAAATGACAT
The DNA here is from genome assembly GCA_006176705.1 of Cocos nucifera. Taxonomy (NCBI): domain Eukaryota; kingdom Viridiplantae; phylum Streptophyta; class Magnoliopsida; order Arecales; family Arecaceae; genus Cocos; species Cocos nucifera. The sequence goes on from QRFJ01001279.1 coordinate 539,321, forward strand.
CCCCATACTGTGGGGAATAAAAATTTAGTTGTCATTATAGTTCTCCATGAAGGACTTGGGTGAAGCATCCTACATCCTAGGAATGAAAATCTATAGGGATAGATCTAAAAGAATGCTTGGGTTATCACAGTCCACGTATATAGATATTGTGCTGAAGAGCTTCAGCATGGAGAATTCCAAAAAGAGCTATCTATTGATAGATCATAAAATTTTTCTCTCTAAAAAGGATTATCTGATAACTCCTGAAGAGAGAGAACGTATGAGTAGAGTCCCATATGCTTCGATAGTGGAATCTATCATGTATGCTATGATATGTACGAGACTAGATATGGCATACTCACTAGAAGTAGTAAATAGATACCAGTCTGATCCTATAGAAAATTACTGAAAAATGGTTAAAACCATCCTAAAGTATTTGAGAAATACTGAGGTCCAATGGTTGGTTTATGGTGAGTCAGATATGAAACTTATGAGATTTATAGACTCAAGCTTTCAATCTAATCATGATGACAGTAGAAGCATGTCGAGATATATCTTTACTCTAAATAGTGGAGCTATCTGCTGGAAGAGTTCTAAGCAGTATACTGTGGTAGACTCTATTTGCGAAGCAAAGTACATCGTAGTATCAGATGCTGTGAAGAAAGTTGTGTGGCTGAGAAAGTTTATCATCAAGCTTAGAGTTGCACCCTTCCTAGATGGTCCAATCCTGCTCTACTACGACAGCACTGGTGCCATAGCTCAGACGAAAGAATCAAAGGCATACCAGCGGACAAAGCACATCTTGCACCACTTTTACCTAGTTCGAAAGATCATGGATCGAGGTGGCATCGACCTTCAGAAGATCGACTAAAAGAAGAACCTGACCGACCCCTTCACTAAAGTCCTGATGATAAAGGAGTTTGACAACGACAAGTTGAAGATGGATATTAGATACTGTGCCAAGTGGTTCTAGGACAAGTGAGAGTTGTTGGAAAATGTATCCCAAAGTCAATCATCAGCCTGTTGATGGTTGAGCTATATTATATTTATAATTAATTTATTAATAAATAAAATATATTTTTGATATTTTTTTCATCATAAAGTATTCATCTTCTAATAAACTTCATTATTGTGATGAAGTTCTTAGGACTATTTAGCTTCAATAAAGAGAGGATTTATCAATTAATCCTTAAATTTGTTCATGATCAAATGATAGGTTGTTAATAAGGATGATAACATCTATCGAGCATAGATCGTTGTATGCTATATAGGTTGGTTATCCTCTTAACCAAAGAGTGTGGAGATACTAGTATGGTATATAGGTAAGATGTATGGATACATCATCATCGAACATAAATAACTTCAGAGCATTCTGCTATCGAGAATGTCTCTGATGGGATATAGGTATAAGTGTCTCCTAGACCTGAGATCATCTCAATGACTTGCAAGCAACTTGCTGTGCTTTAGCATCGGACTAATTAAATTTCTAATTCAGTAATGGAAGACTTCTAGGCATAGTTAAGTACTTGCAAAGTTAGAGTATGATCAAGATGGAATTGACCACTGTAAGAGTTGGAGAAAAATGTATCACTGTATTTCAATATAGCAAAATCTTGGTCAGGATAATTCAGTAAATGAATTTGATATTTTGAAATATAATATGGATAACCTTATCAGAATTGATAGTTGAACTCTGAGGTATCCTACGAGCATTTTGATCAAGGGGATGAATTATATGGAAACTATATCCGCATGGGTTCTAAGGATGTTGTGCTACACATTTGACCTATCCGACCGTCGGATACCATTGCTAGATGGTTACTTCGATTAGTATAAAAATTTATTCTTGTACTGTCGGCTTAGGTTTGGACCTATGAGGTCACACATATTAGAGTTCACAATCCGATCAGATGGTTGATCAAAGATTAAGAATTATTCTAGGATTAAACGATCAATATGATTGATGTTTAACCTAGTGCAAGTATTGCAGGAGGATCGATTAGCAATTAAATTGCTAATTGACTTAATTTGATTAAGCCAAAGAACTAAGATTAAGTTTAATTAAATATTATTTAATTAAATTTGGTTTGGGCTTGATTGGATCAAGTTTAATCGGTTTATTGGATAAGCCAAGTGCAAAGAAGAACTAGTCCTAGTTCAACTAGGACCTGGGTCAACCCAATTTTCTAATTTGATTAAAAAATTAAATTAAAATTAAATCTAATTTAACATAATTTAATTAAGTTTTTAATTAGTTTAAAATCTAATTTAATTAGGTTGAATTAATTTTGGTTTGATTTGATTTGAGAAACCATGTTGGACCAAGTCAAAATAAGAATCCTAGTAAGACTAGGAACTTCCCTCCTTGCGCCACCTTAGTCCCAACGCCCACCCTTCACTTCCCCATTGATTTTTTATGAATTCTCTATGCCCAAGAGAAGCCTACCACATTCCAAAGTTCTCCTTTTTCTTTCTTACATGGTAAATTAGGTGTGGACCAATTCAAAATAGGAATTAGTTTTGATTTCAAATTCTATGAGATAGAATTTTAGGAAACCAAAACTCTTCCTATAGTGCACCGATTCCACCCAGATTTTTTCTAGGATTTTTGTGGCTCTTAGAGGAATTTTTGTATGACAAAACTTGATGGTCTACAGTAGAAAAGAATGAGGGGGCGTCCAAGAGTCGGGCACCCCTTGTCTTGCCCAATTTGGATATTCCTTGTCTAGGTATTTGACCTAGACAAGGACTCTTCTATATCTCTCTATATAAGATAAATTTTGGATTAATTTTTGGATATATTCTAGACTATTAAGAGACCTTTTGGATGTGTGAGAATCAGGAAGAAAGAGTATTGGGGCATGGAGAATTCATAGACACCAATCTAAGTGTCTATGTGAGAGAACAAAGAAGAAGAAGAAGGGTTCTTCTTTTATGATTTTTTCTTTGATCTCTTCCTCCTTCTTTAGAGATTTTTGAGAGATGTCCCAGGTTCAAAATCTCTTTCCCTTCCTTTTAAAAATTAGAGAGTCCAAGATTTAAAAAGAATGACTTCAGATCGACCATCAAAGAAGGATCAGCACAGTACTAGCATACTATGCTGATTTTCAGCATCTAGACTTTTGATCGTGATCACGGGCTCGTGTGGATGATTCCTAAAGGCCGGACATATGTGTGGCTCACAACATTATTTTTAAGTCTAGATCAGCAAGTTAGAATGTCTAACTTGCATAGGTAATAGATCTGATCGATTATTTTCATACCTGCATTAGATGTAGTATATATACGTATTGATGTGATCGACATGTTTTAGTTTCTTCTTTAGATTTTAATTTTTTATTTAATAACATGTCATGATCATATAATTGATCTTAGATTTAGAATATTTTTTAAAATTTAAAATTAATTTTGATTAATTTTAGTCTTTCGCTACTTGATCTTGAAAAAGTTTCAAGATCTAGCCCTAAAATCCTAGATCTGGTTCCTTTCAATTAGTATCAGAGCCTAAATTTTTTATTATATAATTATTTGAATATATTTAAATTATTTTTTAGATTAAATCTAATTTATAATCTAAAATTAAAATTTTTGATCATACGAACTGCTATAAGATTGTCCTGTTGTAAGGTTTACCCCTTACAGTGGAAAGATTATCCTAGTTTATGTCGATCTACTTTTAATTATAAATTTATTAGATTTAACCTAATTTTATTTATAATTTAATAGATTTAAAATAATTTAATATCTAAAAATAAAATTTTTAGATTGTATGGACTGCTATAAGGTTGTCCTACTGTAAGGTTTATCTCTTACAGTAGAAAGGTTGTCCTAGTACATGCTGATCTAAAATATTGATAAAAAAATTTTAGATTAGATCTAAAAAATTTTATGATCTGATTAAAAATATTTTAATCTAATTTTAATTATCATAAATATGTTAGATTTGATCAAACATAATTTATTATTGATTATAGTTGAAATTATTTTAATTTCATGAACCTGTTTAGATTAGATCTAAAGTAGTTTCATGCTTATTTCACTTGCATATTGATTATGAATCAAATATGCAACTTGATTGATAAAAGTATATTATAAAAATATTTTATAAATATAAAAATTATTTTTGAAAAGTCGAACCCTAACTCTCAGCCCAAAACTTAATTAAGAATTAAGAAGTTATTTGATTAGGATCTAAGATTGTGAATTGAAGATCCTAAGATATAAATCATAACACATTGGGTTAAATAGATTAGTGAAGATTGGGTCTATTAATTGGGTTAGACCTAAGGTTAGATTAAAGAATGGACTTAATTAGAGAATTGACTAAATCTAATCAATTGTTGTCTTAGATTAGGTCAAGGATTCTCTAGATCAATTATAATAATTATAGTTAGTCAAGTTCATATTTTTAATGAGATCCAAGATGGACTTGATTTTTGGCTATGCGGTCCAGCATGAACAGTTAGGTTGATCTAATTGAAACTAATTAAATCAGTTGATGTCTAAGATAAATCAGATCGGTGGTCTTTAATTGGTAGCCCGCTTACTTAGCCATTTTTTATGGTGTCTAAGGCAAGCTTTGGCAGACCCTCCTACTGATCGAACTTATCTAACCTCTTGATAAAATTATGTTTTGATCAGATCACTTGACTATTCGAGTTGACTCATGTCAGCTAGGTAAATTAGTTTGACTGATTTAGGTGCTCCTAGATCAGTCTATTAATGGTCTCCCTTAAGCTAACTTGATAAAGTTAGTGGGAGGATCATGATAAGCTGGTTCATCTGAGCTTTCCTCATCTTCAAATTAAATTCTCTAAAATTATCAGATCCCTAAAATAAGATAGTTATTATGATAATTAGATCATAGCCTCCCATTAAAGTGGGTGATAATGGGTCTATTAGTTGGATAATCATTGGAGGCCCAAAGGCCTAGTGTTTATTGGCTAATAAAATTATCATTCATTATGTGATTTCTTAGTTGCATCTTTTGAAATGGTGGTTAGGTTGGCCAACCAAAGTTAGGCCTAATCATTCATTGGTTTGATGGGTTAAGTATGGTCATGTTAATAGTTGGACCTAACTGAACCTTTTTAGTGGAGGCCAAAGCCTACTAATTATGGATTAAGATAAAATCTAATTACTAAAAATTATTTAGAAAAATAATTGATTATGAATCTATCCTTAGATGTACATGGGTTGGCCAACCAAAGTTGGACTAGTGTGCAGTCTATGTGGATTCTAGTACACACTAAGAAATTAAGATAATACCTCGAATTGGAGGTAGAGGCTACCAATTCGAATAAAATAGTGGGCAAATCTTTTGATTAAAGTCTAAATTTTTAGGTTTAATAAATTAATTACTAATTAGGTTATGGTTTTTCATTGTGTAGATATGGCCACTTTCCTATCACTCCAATCATTGTTGGACAATGATAAGTTGATGGAATCCAACTTTGATAGCTGGTACTGAAAGTTAAAAATTATCCTAGAGCATGAATGGATCCTATATATATTAATGGATCCTACACCTGAAGAGCCAGTTGGCAATACACTGGAACAGTCAGAGACACTTACCAGAAGTGGCTCAGTGACAGAACCATGGTGCGCTGCATTATGCTAGCTGCTATGAGCAATGAGTTCAGTCGTAGATTTGAGACAACTCAACCAGAGGACATGCTTCAAGTGCTGGAGGATTTCTTTGGCACACCCGATGATGTGGAAAGGCACAAGACTAGTTATGCCATCTTCAACATCAGGATGCGAGATGGTGCCTCTGTCACTGATCATGTATTGTACATAATCGAGCTGATAGAGCATTTGAGCAAGCTTGACTTTTTCTTGCATAAATAGTTTGGGAAGGATGCAATACTGGACTCATTGGCCAAGTCTTTTCTTCCATTTCTTACTCATTTTAGAATGACAAAGCTTAAAGTAGACTACCACAGTTTACTGGGGTTGCTTCAAAACTTTGAGAAGGATCACCAACTCCGCAAAGAGTTGGTGAACATAGTGGGAGGTTCGTCTTTTGGTTCTCGATCCTTTAGAAAAGAAAAGAAGAACAAGAAAAAGAAAGCTAAGAAGGTGCAAGTTCATGTTGGGACATCTATGCAGGGCCAGACCAAGAAGATCAAGTCGATAAGAGTTAAGCTGCATACTTCTTTTACAAGAAGTGGGGGCACTGGAAGAGAAACTATCCTCAGTACATTGCCTCTCTCGATCCGAACAGGTAGAGAAAGAAGCAAGCAATTGCTAGGCAAGGTATTTATATGATAACTACTTATAATTTCTCTATTTATGATATTACTGACTGGGTATGGAATACCGATAGCCCTTACCATATTTGCAATTTGTTGCAGGGATTGCAGGTCAGTAGGAGATTCGAGCAAGGTGAAAAATTCTTAAACTTTGGAGATGGAAGATCAATTCCAATTCTAGCTTTAGAAATTCTGAAACTTGCATTTAAATTCCATACAGTTATTCTTAGTGATTGTCATTTCTGTTCCAATTTTTTTTTTGAATGTTATTTTTGTAGGTGTTCTGACAAAAAATGATTATGAAATATCAATAAAGAAATAAGTTTGTAATATCATTATGAATGGTGTTAATATTTTTTATGGATATTTGAACAATGATGTGTATATGCTATCACAATCTGTTAACGTAGTCTATTCAACTGGTAGGCACCCTAGATTAGATAGTATGTCAGATATCTATTTATGGCACTGTAGGCTAGGTCATATAAAAAAGAATAGAATAAATAGATTGACTCAAGAGAAAATTCTCGACGTTAGTAATAGTGAATTACTTCCAACCTGTGAGTTCTGTCTACTTGGTAAAATGACCAAGTCAGCTTTTACTGAAAAAGATGAAAGAGCCATTGAGCTCTTAGGTCTACTACATACTGATGTATGTGGACCAATGAGCATAAGTGTCAAAGGTGGATATTTCTACTTCATTACTTGTACAGATGATCTATCCAGATATGGATATGTCTATCTGATGAAATACAAATTGGATTCATTTGAAATGTTCAAATGATTTCGAAATGAAGTAGAAAAATAAACTGAAAAGAGTATCAAAACTCTTCGGTCTGATCAAGGAGGTGAATATCTTTTCGATGAGTTTTTCACATATCTAGGAGAGAAAGGGATTCTCTTTCAATGGACTCCTCCAGAAACATCACAGCATAATGGTGTATCTGAAAGATGGAATCAGACTCTATTAGATATGGTCCGGTCCATGATGAATTTTGCCAGCTTACCGATATCCTTCTGGGGATATGCATTCGAATTGGCTTGTTATTTATTAAATAGAATTCCAAATAAGTCTATAGTTAAGACTCCATATGAGATATGGATAGGACGTAAGCCAGCACTTTCACATCTTAGGGTTTAGGGGTGCCCGGCTTATGTCAAATGGTTAGTTATAGATAAACTTGGACCTAGGTCTGATAAGTGCATGTTTATAAGATACTCAAAAGAGACCAAAGGATACTATTTCTATCATGTTGATGAACAAAAAGTGTTTGTTAGCCTTAAGGCAACCTTTTTGAAAAAGAAGTTTCTTAGTAAAGGAGCTATTGCCTGTAAGATTGAACTTAATAAAGTTCAGCAGGTAGAAAAATCGACACCTATAGCTGAACCTGAGTCAGATTTGATTAGATCAAATTCAGAGTTCAGTGTACCTGCACCATTAAGGCGATCCGGTAGAGTACCATGTCATCTGGATAGATACTATGATTTCTTGATCCAGGATGGTGATCCCCTTGAACTCGATGAGAACGATGAGGATCCGATCACTTATATGGATGCTATGTAGAGATTCGATTTTAAGAAATGGCTTGAGATAATGAAATCCAAAATAAAGTCCATGAAGGTCAATGATGTGTGAACATTGGTTGAGCCATCCGAAGGGGTAAAATCCATTAGGTGTAAATGGGTCTTCAAAAGAAAAAGGGGCACAGACGAAAAGATGGAGACCAATGAAGCACGTCTAGTTGCTAAGAAATATCGTCAATGTTATGGTATTGACTATGATGAGATGTTCTTTCCTACGGCAATGCTCAAATCTATTCGGATAATGCTTGCGATAGTATCCATCTAGACTATGAGATCTAGCAGATGGATGTAAAGACAGCTTTCCTAAATGGAGAGCTGACCGAAGAGGCATACATGATGCAACCTGAGAGGTTCACATCCATAGATGAGTCCAAGGTATGCAAGCTTTAGAGATCCATTTATGGATTGAAGCAGGCATCTCGGAGTTGGAACATGCATTTTGATAAGGTAATCAAAACATATGACTTCATTAAGAATGGAGAAGAATCCTGCATTTATAAATGGACAAATGGTCCAGCAGTGGCTTGTCTTGTACGTAGATGACATTCTCTTAATTGAGAATGACATCCCCACACTGTGGGGAATAAAAGTTTGATTGTCATCATAGTTCTCCATGAAAGACTTGGGTGAAGCATCCTACATCCTAGGGTTGAAGATCTATAGGGATAGATTTAAAAGAATGCTTGGGTTATTCCTGTCTATGTACATAGATACTATGCTGAAGAGGTTCAATATGGAGAATTTCAAAAAAGACTATCTCCCGATAGACTATAGAATTTCTTTCTCTAAGAAGGATTGTCCAACAACTTCTGAAGAGAGAGAGCATATGAGTAGAGTTCATATGCTTTGGCAGTGGGATCTATCATATACGCCATGACATGTACAAGATCAGACGTGTTATACTCACTAGGAGTAGTGAGTAGATACCAGTCTGATCTTGGAGAAAATCATTGAAAAGTGGTTAAAACCATCCTTAAGTATTTGAAAAATATTAAGGACCAATGATTGGTTTATGGTGAGTCAGATCTGAAACTTATGGGATTTACAGACTCCAGCTTTCAATCTAACCATGATGATAGCAGAAACATATCGGGATATATTTTTACTCTAAATGGTAGAGCTATCTACTAAAAGAATTTCAAGCAGCATACTATGGCAGAATCTATTTATGAAGCAAAGTAGATCGCAGTATCAGATGCCGTGAAGAAAGCTGTGGCTGAGAAAGTTTATCACCAAGCTCAGAGTAGCATCCTTCCAAGATGGTCTGGTCCTACTCTACTGTGACAGCACTGGTGCCATAGCTCAGGCGAAGGAACCAAAGGTACACCAGCAGATGAAGCACATCTTGTGCCACTTCTACCAGGTTTGGGAGATCATGGATCGAGATGACGTCGACCTTCAGAAGATCGATGAAAAGGAGAACCTGACCAACCCCTTCACTAAAGTCATAACGATAAAGAAGTTCGACAACCATAAGTCGAAGATGGGTATTAGATACTATGTTGAGTGGCTTTAGGATAAGTGAGAGTTGTTGGAAAATGTATCCCAAAGTCAATCATCAGTCTGTTGATGGTTGAGCTACATTATATATGTAATTGATTCATTAATAAATAAAATATATTTTTGATATTTTTTTCATCATAAAGTATTCATTTTCTAATAAACTCCATTATTGTGATGAAGTCCTTAGGACTATTTAGCTTCGATAAAGAGAAGATTTATCAATTAGTTCTTAAATATGTTCACGATCAAATGATAGGCTGTTAATAAGAACGACAGCATCTATCGAGCATAGGTCGTTGTATGCCATATAGGTTGGTTATCCTCTTAACCAAGAAGTGTGGAGACATTGGTATGGCATACAGGTGAGATATATGGGTACATCATCATCAAACATGAACAACTTTAGAGCATTCTGCTGTCCAAAATATCTCTGATGGGATATAGGTATAAGTATCCCTTAGATCTGAGATCATCTTAGTGACTTGCAAGCAACTCATTATACTTTGGTACCAGACTAACTGAACTTCTAATTTAGTAATGGAAGACTTCTGGGCATGGTCAAGTACTTGCAAAGTGTGTGATCAAGATGGAATTGACCACTCTAAGAGTTGGAGAAAAATGTATCACTATATTTCAATATAGCAAAATCTTGGCTAGGATAATCGATCAGATGAATTTGATATTTTGAAATACAATGTGGACAACCTTATCAAAATTGATAGTTGAACTCTAAGGTGTCCTATGAGCATTTGGTCAAGGGGATGAATTATATGGAAACTATATCCGTATGGGTTCTAAGGATGTTGTTCTACACATTCGCCCTATCCGACCGTCGGATCCCATTGCTAGATGGTCATTTTGATTAGTATAAAAATTTGCTCTTATGCTACTGACTTAGGTTTGGACCTATGAGGTCACACACATTAGAGTTTACGATCCAATCAGATAGTTGATCAATAATTAAGAATCGTTCTAGGATTAAATGATCAATACGATTGATATTTAACCTAGTGCAAGTGTTGCACAAGGATCGATTAGCAATTAGATTGCTAATTAGCTTAATTTGATCAAGCTAAAGGGCTAAGATAAGTCTAATTAAATATTATTTAATTAAATTTAGTTTAGGCTTGATTGGATTAAGTCTAATTGGTTTATTGGATAAGCCAAGTATAAGAAAGAACTAGTCCTAGTTCAACTAGGACTTAGATCAACCCAATTTTCTAATTTGATTAAAAAATTAAATCAAAATTTAATTTAATTTAATTTAATTTTTAATTAGTTTTGGATCTAATTTAATTGGATTGAATTAATTTTGATCTGATTTGGTTTGAGAAATCATGTTGGACTAAGTTAAAATAAGAATCCTAGTAAGACTAGGAACTTTTTTCCTTGCACCACCTTAGTCCCAACGCCCATCCTTCACACCCCCTTTGATTTTGCATGAGTTCTCCGTGCCCAAGAGAATCCTACCACATTCCAAAGTCCTCCTCTTTCTTTCTTATATGGTAAATTAAGTGTGGACCAAGTCAAAGTAGGAATTGGTTTTAATTTCAAATTTTATGAGATAGAATTTTAGGAAACCAAAACTCTTCCTATAGTGCACCGATTCCACCCAAATTTTTTCTAAGATTTTTGTGGCTTTTAGAGGGGTTTTTGTATGACAAAATCTGATGGTCCATAGTAGAAAAGAAGGAGGGGGTGCCTAAGGTTTGGGCGCCCCTTGTTTTGCCCAATTTGGACATTCCTTATCTCGGTATTTAACCTAGACAAGGACTCCTCTATATCTCTCTATATAGGATGAATTTTAGACTATTTTTTGGATATATTTCAGAAATTAAGAGACCTTTGGGGTGTGTGAAAATCAGGTAGAAAGAGTATTGGAGCATGGGGATTCATAGATACCAATCTAGGTGTCTAGGTGAGAGAACAAAGAAGAAGAAGAAGGGTTCTTCTTCTAAGATTTTTTCTTTGATCTCTTCCTCCTTCTTTAAAGATTTTTGAGAAATGTCACAGGTTCAAAATCCCTTCCCCTTCCTTTTAAAAATTGGAGAATCCAATATTTGAAGAAGGTGATTTCAGATCGACCGTCAAAAAAAGATCAGCACAGTACTAGCATACTGTGCTGATTTCCAGCATCTGAACTTCTGATCGTGATTGTGGGCTCATGTGGATGACTCTTAGAGGCCAGATGCATGTGTGGCTTATAACATCATCCTCAATCCTAGATCAGCAAGTTAGAACATCTAATTTGTATAAGTAATAGATTTGATCTATTATTTTCATACCTACATTAGATGTAGTGTATATACATGTTGATGTGATCAACATATTTTAGTTTCTTCTTTAGATTTTAATTTTTGATTTAATAACATGCCATGATCATGTAATAGATCTTAGATCTAGAGTATTTTTTAAAATTTAAAATTAATTTTAATTAATTTTAGTCTTTCACTATTTGATCTTGAAAAAAGTTTCAAGATCTAGTTCTGAAATCCTAGATCTAGTTTCTATCAGTCCACTGAGGTTAGATCTGGATGTTGTCTCCTTCTAGATCTGATCTCCAAATATCAGATTTGAATTCTATCTGGTGCTCCTTTGATTTGATCTTCAGAAGCAATGCGTTTGTCTTATGAACGGAAACGTCTTGACTTGATCTTTGCGCCAGCAGCAACACGACTTTTGCTTGCTGATTCGTCCAACTCCTTGGGCATGGAGAAGAGGAAGATTTGGAATAAGAGGCATGGAGGTGGAGAGACTGGTAGGGCTTCGCCATAGAGAAACTGCAATAATAAAATAATGGGCATAGCACATCTATATACAGACTAGGTGCAGCCCTAGAGTCCTAGAGCCTTAAGCAACTAGTTTGCTTAAAACAGAAGGACTCTCTAAGCCCCTCCACACCAAACCTAGATTTTCCAAGCCTTTTGTCACACAAGAACTTAGAATTTTGGGCATAAACACTAGTGGATAAGAAGGATTATGCGTAAGGTTTTATCTCCAAGAAGTTTGAACACTTCAAACTTCTTCCACCTTTACCCACTATGGGTGCATGCCATATGGGGCATGCACCCTTATTTCTTGGCATGCACCCTTATTTCTTCCATGAAATCCATATGGGGATGTGCATCCTCAGATAAACCCCAAGGGTGCATGCCCCAGTCTCTTCTTTCCTACAAAGAATGGGTCAAAGACCCCTTGTCCTAATTCCATCCGATGATTTTAGGACAAACCCTAATTTGGTTAAGATTATCCTTGTCCTATTTCCATTTTATGAAATTTAAGATAAGACTATTTCTTTTAGGATAAGCCTTGATTAGGTCAGGACAATATTCGGTCAGATCAAGACAAAACCATGCAAGGCTCCCAGTGAGCTTTGTCCAAATTTTATCTCATGATTTTAAGATAAGCTCTATTCTGATCAGGACAAGTCTATTCTAACTAGGACAAGCTTCAGTCAGACTAGGACAAACTCATATAGGGCTCCCGGTGTGCCAAATTCAATTTGACTTAGTCAAGACAAACCAAAAAGACTATAAAAGGAGAATGATAGGCTCAATCATGTGCTAGCATAATTTTCTAGAATCTAATTAGATCTGATCCAAATCAATCAAACTGGTTTAGCCTAATTGATGACATCTTGATCCAAATTCTTGTTAGTGTGATCCAGTTAGGTTGTATGGTAATGAGACATATCGCGATCTCCATCATCGATATCACTAAAATATCTTTCAATGGATCAAAACTCTTCTAATTCATCCAATTAGAATCATCAATCATTAAGACGATTCTAATTGATCCCAAAATCCACTAATAACACCTAGTAGTATATAATGGCAATCCATCAAAATCGAATGTGAACCTATCAGTGCAGCTACCTGTATGATTGGGTTCTTCTATCATGAGTCCTGACAGGATCAAGGTCAAGGTGAACTCGTCAAACCTAACACCCGTCATGTGAATAAATCATTTGATTCAAGTTCGATGTGAAATCTTAATAGAAACTCCTTTCTATTAATTCATACTATCATGGCCATAGGTTTTAGGACTCGATCTCATCTAGCCATTCAGAATTCTGACGTGTGTGTTGGCTATAGCATGTCAAACTATAACATCCTCAAGGTAAACTATCGATGCACCTCAAGTCAAAGAACTAAACACATGACTGTAGTATCAAGCTAGTCATCGATGAGAAGGTAGACTCCCTTATGACTGCTCGAGGTAGTCATGCTTAATGCTCTTATTCTCAATAAGTATCTGTACTCTCACTTTGGTGTCTCCACATTAGAGACTCAAGACTCAACTATCCTAAAAAAGTGATTGTTCATCAATCTTCTGGATCGATCATCATTCTCGTGATGATCCTATGATCGAAAGCAGTTAATAAGTTAATTATGATAATATATGCCTTAAATTTTTAACTCTTGAAAATATGTGTTATCATACCTGTTAACTCAATAGATATATCACAGACACCTTAATACATAATGTGATAAAAAAATAATCTATTTATTAATTTTAAGTTAAAATTATTAAAATGCTCTTAGAAAGTATTTTATAAGTATCGGTCAATCTGACTTCTAGGGCACACATCTAATAGGGGCTGGGGCATGGGAGGCCCAAGAGGGGGTGTGGTTGGGGCAAAAGAAAGGCGAGGGAGGGGGGTTAGGGAGTAGGGGGTGGGTGGGTGTGCGATTTGAGCTAGAGGGTGTGGGGGCGGGGTGTGGGGGCATTAATCCTGAAGAGGGGGGGGGATGGGCGGAGTCGGGGGGCACTGGCGGCCATGGGGGGCATCATCAGATGGGTGTAGATTGAGAGGGAGAAGGAGAAATGATGAAAAAAAGGGATAAAATTGTGGGCTCAGCCCTGGACTGTAATGAAATTTTTTTTTGGCTCACATCAGATGGGGAAATCATGGGTTCAACCCATGATTTCAACTGAGGGGTGCCAAAATCATGGGTTGAACCCATGATTTCACATGGCACGATAAAATGAAAAATAGTTTTCAACCTACCATGGTTTGAAAAATATTTTATTAAATATTAATTTAAAAAAAAATAATGTTGAGCCAAAGAGGGGGGCCAAGGTGGGGAGGAGGGGGTTTGGTTGTGTGAATGCAATTCAGGCAGCATGGGTAGGGAGCAGGCAGGGAGGGAGGAGGGGGTTGGGGCAGTTTGAGCTAGCATGGGGGACTGGGGTGGGGAGGAAGGAGGTGGGGTGGGTGTTTGAGCCAAAGTGGGGGGGGGGGTGCGGGTGGGAGGGAGGAGGGGTAGTGGATGATTTGAGCCAAAGGGGGATGGGGTGGTTTGAGCCACAGAGAAGGGGCTAAGGCGGCGAGGGAGGGAGGTCGTTTGATCGTGGGTAATGCGGTCATAGGCGGTGGGGAATGTGGCTGTGAATAATTTTTTTCTATTTGGATAATTTATAGGAAGCATCTCAAAGAGACCCTCCAAAATTTGGAAGACAAGCAGAACAGCAAGAGGGATTCAGTAAGTACCTATCTTATATATTGAATGCTTATAATATATGTATAATAGAAAAATATGGAAAACATCCATATTTTAGAGAAATTCTATCAAAATTTTTGTAGAAAAATTTTATTACAAAGTTATCCTTTTTTGATAAATTAGGAATCGATCCCTATATATATGTTCAGAGATGGTAGTTAAATTACATTGAACCTTAGATTTCCATTCAAGAGTTGTCCATATGTTGAAGGACTCTTGGATCCCCCAATTTTAGGCAATTTTGGAAAAGCTTTAATCTTATTATTGTTAGTAGTTATGTTTTATTTTGTTATATGATATTCAGTAGTTATTTCTTCTTTATTCTCTAGGTATGGATAGGGTGTAAGGGCACTATATTCACATCGTGTACTTGGAGAACCATGAAAAGATGCCGCTGAAATTTTCATAATAATGGAACAAAATATTGAGTAATGATAACAATAAGATTGTTGCTTTTTCGAAAGGGATAAGGCCACACCCATTAGCAATGAGTTGAAATGGATAGGGTCATGCATTTGTAAAATTTTTTTATAACATATACTTTAATAGTGAACATTGCTCATTGATAGATAGAGAATATCAGCAAGAGTTGAATGAATGTCCGTTCTATCATCTTACCTGAATATTGATAAGGTGTTAGGGAGTTTATAAGATTTGCACAAGAGAGAGTTGATGATTCCAATAAAATTAAATATCCTAATTGGAGATGTCATAACAACTATTTCTAGCCTATAGATGTAGCATTAGAATACTTATTGGATTGGGGTATTAATCCAAAGTATATTATTTAGAATTTGCATGGGGAATGTAGACCTACTAACATAAGAGACCAACATGCCGATCAAGTACCTGGATCAATTGGCATCAATGATATATTAGAAGATTAATATGAAGGGGCACATGCTACCCAATGTGAGGATAATTTTGTATCCAATGAAAATACTCATGACAAGTTTCCTAACAATATGGATCATACAAATAATGGATATTTTGAAAAACTCATGAGAGATGTCAAGGAGCCATTGTACCAAAATTGTAAGAAGTTCTCGAAGCTTGAGTACTTGATAAAGCTTCTCCACTGTAAAACTATGTTTGGTTGGAGTCAAAAATCCTTTAAATATATATTGAACTTAATCAAGGAAGTATTACCGGATGATGAAAAACTTCCAAAATCATATTCAGAGGCAAAAAAGTATATGCATAAATTTGGACTGGGTTAAACACCGATATATACATGCAAGAATGATCATGCATTGTTTTATAAAGAGCATCAACATTTAGATTATTGCCCATAATGTGGTGAGTTAAGGTATGCTGAAGATTTTGAAAGGGATAAGAAGCGGTCTCACAAGGTTTTGAGATATTTTCTATTAACACCAAGACTTTAGAGACTTTATCAATCATTGAGAACCGCTGAGATGATGAGATGATATCATGAGATGAGAATTCCTGACGATAACATCATTAGTCATCTAGCTGACTCTATGTTTGGAAGGAATTTGATAAATAATATCCTCATTTTGCTAGTGACCTATGCAACATTCGTCTTAGCCTAGTGTCTGATGGTTTCAATTCATTTGGGACCATAAGCAATACTTACAGTACGTGGCCAGTTATGCTAATATCATACAATACTATGAAGTTTAGATTTTTTTTGTTAAATTTATTTATTTATTCTTTAATTAGGAGTGAATGGTGCATATACGATCCCAACCCACCACTAAGGGCTCCACACCATCCATAGATGACGATATTTATGATGAGGTGCTTGGTAGGAGATCCAGTTATATTACAAGATTGAGATATGTGGTTGTGGTCCCCAGCTCCTCTAGAGCATCACATGTTTCTTGTGATGGTCATCTACGTGAATCGGATGCTTGTCTGCATGAGGTGGAGAGGAAATATGAGCAGGAGATTCATCGAGCTAAGGAGCACCATAGATCTCAGGAGGACATAGCAGCCCTACAACATGCCAATGCTTGGCTTACATCCCAACTTGAAGCATTTATGGTGAAGCTTGATGAGTTATATCATTTCATGCCTCTCCTGCTGACCCCTGACATCCCTGCTAATGCTTATGATACTGACTTTGCCAATGATGATGATTGGCATCCTCCTATGATCAATATTATTTTATATTATTTTTAATCTATTTATTTTTATTATTTAGTAAATAATTAGTTTGCTAACTTAATTTTTTATATTTTCTTAATCTATTATAGATCTATCATATGGCTTAGCATGACAGGTTTTGTTTGGAGTTTAATTTTGTATGGATGTATATATTTATATGACATTTTATATGGTTGTATATATACTTGTTTTGCTATACGTGTGGTTATAAAAATTAATAGAATATTTTGCTCGCTCTCTCTCTCTATATATATAGAGAGAGAGAGTCATTGTTAAAGTGAGATGAATTTGATTCTGGTATATGTGTGAATGAATATGCTAGTATTATGTTGCAAAAAAGATTTTTGACAATGCTAAATTAATATCACTAATAATTTTTTTCGATGCTAATGTTGCATTGCAAAAAATATTTTTTTTGACATTATATTTACGTTGCTAAATATATTTTTGCTAATGCATATGGTAAGCATAGGTAAATTTACTATTTATTAATTTTACATTGCTAAAAAACATTTTGCCAATGCTTTTTTAAGCGTAGGTAAATTATCTAACTATATTTGCATCGCAAAAGATCATATTTGCCTACGAATAGACTTAAGCATCGATAAAGGGAATTAATGACTACCATTTTGCCAATGCTTATTTGCCTACTCATTTTAAGTTGGTAGTTATATTTGGTGATGCTTTTCGATATTTAGCTAATTTTTTTTGCATAGCTAATTGTCTTCCATCTTGTAGTGTGAGAAAAATAAGGTGGAGGCTTACTAGAGTATCACTTGTCATGTTAAGAGACAAGTGGTCTCCAAGGAGGTGGATGGTGGAGGCTTAAGGAGAGGATGATTTTAGTACAAGTGCACCCTTTTGTGATAAAATATACTTTACAGTATAAGCCTATTCTAATGGAGAAGAATAATGATAATCTGGATGGCATTGGTATGTCCATGACACTTTGGTCTAGCCTAAACCTATAATAGATTCATGAATTGAAGTGGAATTGGGTGAGATCAATTCTAATTTGGTATGGTTAAGTAAGATCAGGTTGGATCATATGACTAAGTGTTTAGTCATATCTGTAGGATCGGGTGAGAACTGATTGGATATAACAAAGCAAGGATATTATTTCACCCTATTGCAATTAGGAGGAGTCTATTCAAGGCACATGTAAAATGATTTTGAGAGAGAGATTTGTTAGCATTGCATTAGTAGCAGAACCAATGCTTTAATTAATTCCTATAAAAGAACGATCACCAATCTTATTAGATGTAGTACTAGTATTTAGCATGAGATTTGATATGGCACCTTCAAGAAGAGTAATATATGCTTTTGCTCTAGACTCTAGGGACCATGATAAAGTCTAGGAACTATCACCAACCATAATATATATTTCAATTTTAAATATAGCAAAAGGCTGGTGAGAGATCGTACTTGCATGTGCTTCGTTAAAGTGATGATAGCACCAAAGGTAGTGTGGCTATAGCTGTTACAAATTCAACACACATAGATGGGGCTTGTTGTAGTTTGTGTAGTATGATGCGCTCTTATTGTGAGAGCAATCAAAGATAAAAGTAAACCAATTATTACTCCATAGAACAAGATAAATTGGATTGAATCCTCAAGGATCTAGGGTAGTTGTTTAGAAACTAAAAGAAGACTTGATTGTTTTTAAGAATTAAAAAACTAATTTAGATTAATAATATCTAAAAGAAACTTAATAAATTTAATATAGAATAGAAGCCTTAGGAGATCGAATCTTCTTATAAAATAGATGTCATATCCATTTTCTGCTGTAGTACCACTACTTATGATTTCGATTGATATAGCTTATCTCTTTTCTGAGCACGGACCATATCCTTGATTATGGCCAGTCCCTTAGAGTGTAAGCTATCTAACTAAATCTCACAAGTAAAAAGAGAGATTTTATTCATCTTGATACAATCAATCTCTTATCTGAGCAGGCACCGTATTCTCAAATCACGATGCATCTGTTAGAGTATAGATTATTCAAAATCTAGATCTTTATAAATGAAGCAAAAAAAAATAGTGCACTTTTAATTTTTAAATAAATTAAAAATTTTATTAATTTAAGAAAAGAGATACATAAAATAGGTCGACATCAAATTATCTATTTACAAGATTCATCTTCCTCCTGAGATGATGGAGCCTAGCCACGCATAGAAGCGATGCCGTCCGCCATCTTCAACTTGCTTCTAACCCATAGGAAGAAGAGAGGAAGAAGAAAGTTTTTATGGAGGAGGAAGAAGAAAGAAAGAAAAAATGGAGATTTACGTGGGAGAGAAAGGAAGTGTGAAGCTAGGGCTAGATGGAGATGGATGGAGGGGAATACCTTTGGTTGAAGCCTTAGGGGCTGTTTATAGATGTTAGGAGGTAAAAGAATTTATTGGTTAAGCAATATGAGACTAATGATATGATAGCAATGGATGGATGAGATGATCTATCCATGAGAAATCTTTGATTTGGTATGAACTTCTAATTGAGGTGTGAAAAATATGGTAAGAAGGGAATAGCATGTGACTTATTTCTCTCTTTGGCATTTTCTTCTTTCTTATGATCTATGCTAAATCAGTTTAGAGTGGCACATGTGAAGTCTTTGATCAATCATTTTCAATCCAAACACTTAAAGCAATTGTCTTTTGTCTTGGCCCTTGGATCTTCAATGAATTGCTTCCTAACTATTGATCGTGATTTAACCCCTTGAGTTGTTTGCTCTTAGCTCATTAGATATTTGACTTTTGCTTTGGATTTGAGCCAATTTGAGTCTGGATTAGCTTGTATGAACTCAATCTCCTAATTACCTATAAAAAAGATTAAAAAGCATCAAATTTAATTAATAAATATACAATAGAATAATATTTACTACTTCTTATCATAATATATAAAGTGCTTATCACACCCCTCAACTTGAACTTTACTCATCCTCAAGTAAAAAGAAAGATTAGTGTCATATACTAGTGTGCTAAGTTATGAGCATCTTTAGATAATTTTAGAGAAAATAATGTACAGAAAAAAAGCTTAGTAAAGTGTGTCCTTGAAAAATTAAGGCTTTCTGGTAGAATAGCTAAATTAAGAATATCGAATTTTCTTTCTAAATCTTTTCTTAGTCTACTCTTGTCTTTATCCTTGGTTTGTCTTAATCTAAGATAGGTTTATGGTCTATACTTTTATCTATTTATTCTTTCATTCTCTTTTTTTTTTTAAATGTGTACAGTTTGTGCAATGCTTTGGCCCATTGGCATTTTATTCGACCCATGTAACGAGTTTTAGGCCAATGACTCCCAAACTAATTGGTTTTAGGGCATTAGATCTAGAACACCCCTCAGACTTACTAACCCAAGTCTACTAAGTTATGGGCTAAAACAGCTGTATAGCAAAGTTTCTTTACATTGCTCATTTTTTTTATGCGAATATCATTGCTTACTTAGGCAATGGGATCCGGTTACTCCGTGAGAAACCAATGTTTAGAATTTGCTCTTCTTTCTTTTCTCTTTTTTTTTCTTTGAATGTATTATAGGCATCAGGATATCCCATTTGTACCTATAAAAGATAGACTTCTCTTTAGACATTAATACCAGAGTGATTAGAAGGATCTAGAAATCAATTCTTATTCTATACTTAACCATCTATTGAATTTTCTTAATATGCAGTCTCTTGATACTTTATAGTTTATCTAAACTATCCATCAATTGCTACTAAGATGCCTAATTCCTCTCAATTCTAAAGCATAGTAGGTTTATAGACACTCACATCTTTTCAAGTTCTAAGTTTTTATCCCCCACCCCCCAACTTAATCAACATTATCTTCAATGGAGTGGAAAGGATAAGAGTGTAAAAAAGAAAGTAAATAGGAGTTGAAGAAAAGAATACACCTGGGGATAATGTGCTCCAAGTTGAAGGTGATCTGGTGTATTGTTGGCTTGAAAGTCCGAAACCTGAAGGTGGGTACCTCTATTTATTTAATAAAATAAAAAATATAAATATATATTATAATTTAAAAAATTAGATTGCCTCCTAATAAGTGCTAAGTTTAACATCTTTAACCCGACATCTTAACTTTACTGAGGTTCATACAATATCAAAGCCTCCTCTATTTCTTCAGTGGCTAGCTCCAAGAATGGTTTTATTCTTTGACGTTCACTTTGAAGGTGGTACCATTTTTGGGCTTTTCAATTTCTATGGCCCCGTGTGAAAAACTTTTCTTGACTGTGTATGGTCCAGTCCATTTCGATCTTAATTTTTCTGAAAAGAGGTGAAGCCTAAAATTATATAGAAGAACTTTTTATCCAGGTTTAAAAGATTTTTTAATAATAGTTTGGTCATGGAATGCCTTAGTTTTTTTCTTATATATTTTAGCATTCTCGTAGGCTTCATTCCTAATTTTTTCAAGTTTATTTATCTATAATTTTCTTTGCTCTCCAGCTACATCCAAATTCATATTTAATTTCTTGATTGCCCACATCATCCTATGTTCGAGTTCTACAGGCAAGTGACATATCTTGCCAAACACAATCCTAAATGATGACATACCTAAATTGGTCTTGTAAGCTGTGCGGTATACCCAAAGTGTATCCACTAGCTTCAGTGACCAGTCCTTTCTATTTGTGCTCACCATCTTTTCTAAGATTTGTTTGATTTATCGATTTGATACCTCAACTTGTCCACTGGTTTGAGGGTGATAGCGTGTGGCTAATTTATGGGTAATATGGTACTTCTCATCAATGATGCAAAGGCTCGATTATAGAAGTATGTTCCATGATCACTGATGATAACTCTTAGAAAACCAAAATGAGAGAGGATATGTTCCTTAAGAAATTTGATAGCAATCTTGCTGTTACTAGATTGACATGGCACTACTTCTACCCACTTGGACACGTAATCCACAACTTCTAGAATGTATTCATTCCCAAAAGATTTTGGGAATGGTCCCATGAAATCGATCAATTCTTCACACATCAAAAATTTCTACAATTAAAATCGGATTCATTGGTAACATATCTCTCTTTATGATTCGGCCTGCTTGTTGGCACCTAACGCAACTCTTGCAGTAGTAATAGACATCTTTAAATAGGTTAGCCAATAAAATCTACTTTGGAGCACCTTGGAGGCTGTCTTTTTAGCTCCAAAATGACCACCACATGCTTGGTAATGATAGAATGATGGAATACTTCTAATCTCATGATCTAGGATACATCTTCTAATGATTTGGACAGGACATTATTTGAATAAGGACTGTCCCAAATGAAGTACTTTACTTGAGAAAAGAATTTATTTTTGTCTTAAGTGGTCCAAAGAATGGGGATCTCACTGGTGGCTAAGTAATTGACTATATCAGCATACCATGGTTCGATCATCATGGACATAAGTTGCTCGTCAGGAAAAAATTTTCTAATTGGTGGTTCGTTGGAGGGTGCATTTATTAATTGGGATAGGTGATTAGCTACTAAATTTTTTGTTCCTTTCTTATCCCTGATTTCCAAGTCAAATTCTTGGAGCAGTAAATCCATCAGATTAGGCATGCCTTGGCATCCTTCTTTATTAAGAGATGTCTAATAGCTGAGTGATCGGTGTATACAATAGTATGCGATCCAACCAAATAGGCTCTAAATTTTTCAAGTACAAAGATGATGGCCAAGAACTCCTTTTCAGTTGTTGAATAATTAAGCTGCGCATCATTGAGGGTTCTACTAGCATAATAGATGATGTGCGGTAGCTTATTGATTCTCTGCCCTAGAATGGCTCCAATAGAGTGGTTAGATGCATCACACGTGAGTTCGACGAGCTGAATCTAGTCAAATGGGTGTACAATTAGAGTTGAAGTTAGTTCCTTTTTCAGATGCTCGAAGGATTTGAAACATTCGGGAGTAAACTCAAACTTGACTTTCTTCACTAAGAGATTAGTTAGCAGATAGGTTATCTGGCTAAAATTCTTGATGAACCTCCTGTAGAAACCAACATGTCCTAAAAATGAACGAACTTCCTTAACTAATTTAGGTGGTGGAAGATTTGCAATGAGATCAATCTTAGCTTTATCTACTTCAATGCCTTTCTTTGAGATCACATGGCCAAGAATTATGCCTTGTTTGATCATAAATTGGCAATTTTTCTAATTAAGCATTACGTATTTTTCTTTACATCTTTTTAAGACTAGTCTTAAATGGTGTAGGCATTCAGAAAAGTGGAGCCGAAAATAAAAAAATCATCCATAAAAATTTTAAAAAATCATAAGATAATATCTGAAAAGATGCTGATCATACACCTTTGAAAAGTATATGGAGCATTACACAAACCAAAGGGCATGCATCTATAGGCGAAAGTTCTAAATGGGCATGTGAATGTGGTTTTCTCTTGGTCGTCTGATGCTATGAGAATTTGATTGTATCCAGAGTATCCATCTAGAAAGCAATAAAACTCATGTCCAGCTAACCTCTCTAATATCTGATTGATGAATGGCAGGAGAAAATGGTCTTTTCTTATGGCCGCATTCAGTTTTCTATCATCAATATAGACTTTTCATTCAATTTGAACTCTTGCTGGCACAAGTTTATTTGTTTCATTTTGGACCACTATGACCCCAAATTTTTTAGGGACCACTTGGATTGGGCTAACCCATGAGCTATCTGAGATTGGATAGATAATTTTATTGTCTAACAACTTAAGAATTTCTTTCTTTACTACCTCCTTCATAGCTAGGTTTAACCTTCTTTGGGGGTCTCTAGTTGGCTTGACATCCTCCCCTAGGTGAATTCGATGTTGAACGATTGAAGGGATAATCCCCTTGATGTCAGCCATGGTCCAACCTAATGCTTCTTGATTTTTTTTAACTATGGTCAATTATTCTTTTTCTTATGTAGGGTCTAGGTCTGCTGAAATGATTACTGGTAGGATTTTCGATAGATCTAGTAGGCATATTTGAGGTGCTTGGGGAGTGATTTTAGCTCTAACTTTGGTGCTTCCTCAATCAATGGATTGGGCAGTTGTTTGACCATTAACTCAAGTGGTTCGACTGGCGGCTCCCATCTTAATTCCATCCTATGCTTGTTGATTGTAGCGACTTTATTGACCTCTTCAAATTCTTGGTCCATCAAGAGTTCAAAGTCGATCTCTTCATCAATGAGGTCAATTGGTTCATACACATTATCTTGAATCCAGTTTAGATCATTCATTTCAGTCAGGTGGAAGATGTTTAAATCTATTGACATGTTGCCAAGAGAAAGTTTCTTTAATCCATTTCAGCAATTGATTTGAGTATTAGCTATGGCCAAAAATGGTCTGCCTAGAATGACCAGGATTTGACACTTCGGATTTGATATGGTTCAATCTCTAAAATCACAAAATCCACTGGATAGATGAAGTCACTTATTTTGGTTAGCACATCTTCAACTATTCTCCTTGGAACTTTTAAGAACCAGTCTGCTAGTTGTAGGGTCATCCCTGTTGGCTTGAGTTCTCCTAACCCTAATTGCTTGTATACGAAATATGGCAATATGTTAACACTCACCCCTAAATCTAATAGAGCCTTATCAATTAAAATTTCTCCTATAATGCATGAGATGGTGGGGGATCCTGGGTCTTTATACTTTACTGGTATGTGGTTTGACAAGTATGAACTAACACTAGCTACTAGAAAGGCTCTTTTGAGTACATTGGTGGTCTTTTTCTTGGTACGCAGTTCCTTAAGAAATTTAGCATAAGCAGGAACTTATTGGATCATGTCTAATAAGAAAATATTCAACTTAACTTGCTTGAAGACCTCCAAGATTTTATCTAATTGGGCTGAGTTTCGGTTTGGCCTAAGTCTGTTAGGAAAGGATGCTATAATCTTAGTAGTTGATCCATCAACTCCTGGTAAGGGATCTATTGGCGAATTTGGTGCTGCATCAGGTTCTGATGCTTTGGATTTTTCAAGCTGGCCCTGGTCAGACAATGCTTTAGATAGTGGGTCTTCTTCCATTTTAGGTGTTCCCATGTGATTATCTATTTGTTTTCTAGATCTTACTGTATGAATGGCATTTAGTTGGTTGATCTGGGATCCTTGTTGGGGTATTTGGTTGTTTTGGTTTCTAGGGTTAGCCTCACATTAACTTGGTAATCTATCCTTTTCTCTTTCACTAACTGTGGTGACTAACTGACCTAGCTGCATTTCTAGATGGGCAATTGCTTGGGTATTTGCATTTAATAATTGGCTCATAATCTGCATAAAATTTTTTAGTATAGATGTAGTTTCATGAGTTGATTTGAGCAAGACTTCCAACCCCTTTTCTAAAGTGTTGAACCTTTTCTCTTGACCAAATCCTGGTGGGTTGGTTGGTGCTTGGTTGGTCCTTAGATAGGGTTGGTTTGGGACATGATTATCTGAATTGGAACCTTATGACCATGAAAAATTTGGATGGTTTCTCCATCCCGGGTTATATGTTGGAGCGTAAGGATCGTTCATAGGCCTTTGATAGGCTGCATTTACTTGTGCAAGCCCATCTTTGACTGGGTTTCCAAGTGACGGACAATCTTCCAAGATGTGGTCTAGTGCACCACATCCATTGTACATGGATGTGGATATTTGGTTTGCTTAAGGGTGTCCTTGAAGTTCTAGGGCTTCAATCCTATGAGTCAAAATCGCAATTCTAGCCTCCATAGCTAGGGATGTTTGGACTTGGTGCATCCCACCTCTTGCCGATGTGGCTTTTTTTATTTTTCTAGTTGATTTTCATTGTAGACTCTTTTTTGCAAGATTTTCTAGAAATTGCCAAACCTCATTGGGTTCCTTATACATAAATTGACCCTGGTACATTGATTCCAATATTGTTCTGGAATTTGGGTCTAGTCCTTCATAACCAATTTGGCACAACCTCCAAATCTCTATATTGTGATGTGGACATTGACTTAGGAGGTTCTTAAATCGGCCTAAGCACTTTCAGAAAGACTCTCCCCTTTGTTGGTAGAACTAATTAATCTTATTTCTAAACTTGACTATCTTGAGATAGGAAAAAAATTTTCTTAAGAACATCTTTACGAAGCCTTCCCATGTTATGATTGATTGGTTGGATAGGCTGTATAGCCATTTCTTTGTATTGTTCTTAAGTGCAAAATTGATCAACCTAAGTTTTATAGCATCTTGTGACATTTAGTATACTCTCATGGTTTCACAAACCTCCTCAAATTCTTTAAT
Source organism: Cocos nucifera (assembly GCA_006176705.1). Lineage (NCBI taxonomy): Eukaryota > Viridiplantae > Streptophyta > Magnoliopsida > Arecales > Arecaceae > Cocos > Cocos nucifera. Next base: position 565,456 of record QRFJ01001279.1, read on the forward strand.
GAAAATGTAGGCATCCTCAATTCTGATAAATTTGGAGAGCATATTAATTATTTAAGATTTAATTTTAAAATTACCAACCATAATGTCAGGGAGTCTTATCCAAGATGGTTGGGCAGAGCCCATAGGATAACATAGGTCTTTAAGAAATTTGGGTTCTTAGTTGGATTCATCCATGATGGTATCAACTATTTTTTGACTTAAAATAGGGTTTGATTCAATTCTCACAAGTCGACCAGACTTTTTTTTGTAAGTTATAATTTTGTAATATTTTATTTTATAAAATAGAGAAGAGAAATGAGAGATAGATAAGAAAAGAGTTCTACAGATGGGTCCTAAGGAGTCCTAATTCTAGAGATGAAAGAGAAAAATGAAAAAAAAAGTTAATATTTGGATGTTAATTTCAATCAAGTTAGACAAGTAAGGACTCTCTATCCTAGGGTTAACCTAGATCTAGATAGCTCATAACTTTCAAGAACGTCTTTAAGCACTCTAAGACTAAGACTGACTAACTAACTTGACCAGGTAAGTGTAAGATGTGGAAGATTTTTTGCTTGTTGCTTTTCTTAGATACAACTGAGTTGGCCAGATCAGACAACAGAACCAACTAAAAATCACCTTCTTAAATCACTTGCCTTAGACACCGAGCAATTATCCCATCCGAACTCGATCTAACTCTAAGGATTTCTTATCTTATTGAGCTCGAAATTCCAAGGGCTAACATCTAATTAATTTTAAAATTAAGGCTTGGGTTAATGTAGAATGATGGATGTGATTTTTTGGGCTAAGGATGATCAAATCCCTACCTTATTTGATTAATGGGTTAATGCCCTTAAGGTTAATTATGGAGCTGAGATGCAAAACAAGAGGATGTCCAATACAAGTAAGAATCTTTTAAAGTTTAATTAGTTTCTCTATTTTAGTTAAGTATTTTATGGTATTTTATTTTCTTTTTACTTTATGTTATCTTCAAGCAAGAAAGGATAAGAGGTAAGTTTTAAATTCAGTTAATTAGGTGTGAAGAGATTTATAGAATCTAACTAAATAAGAAGTAAATTATGCAAAGATTAAAAAGGCAACTAGATAACCTACAAATAAAGTAAGGACTCAAATCTACTTTAAGAGTAGTAAATTAAAAGGCTGAAATATATTATTATATCTAGAGAATCAATTAAAAAGAAAGTAAATAAGGGGTAGATCTATAATAGGTAGAACATCAAATCTATATAAAAGATAAAATTATTTTACTAGAAAGAGACAATAAAGCAATTTAAAGTAAAAAAATCTAAAAAGTAGTAAAATATATTTTCTTCTTTTTCTTTTTTTTTAGACCTACAATAATAATAAGCAAATATTAGAATTAAGAAGGTAAGAGATCACAAAATAAAGTAACAAAGATTTTTTTTTAAATCAATCGTGTCAAGTTTTTTAGCAATGGTGCCAAAATTTGATATGCTCTTATCATGAGAGCAATCAAAGATAAAAGTAAATCGATTATTACTTCATAGAACATGGTGAATCGAGTTGAATCCTCAGAAATCTAGGATAGTTGTTTAGAAAATTAAAAGAAGACTTGATTATTTTTAAGAAATAATTTAGATTAATAAGATCTAAAAGAAACTTAATAAATTCAATATAGAAGAGAAGCCTTAGAAGATTGAATCCTCTTGTAAAATAGATGTCATATCCATTTCTTGCTGCAGCACCGCTATTTATAATTTTGGTTAGTATAGCTTATTTCCTTTCTGAGCATGGATCGTATCCTTAAATTATGATCAATCTTTTAGAGAATCTATCTAACTAAATCTCATAAGTAAAAAAAGTGGATCTATTCTTCTTGATACAATTTATCTCTTGTCTGAGCATGCACCGTATTCTCAAATCATGATGCATCTCTTAGAGTATAGATTGTTCAAAATCTAGATCTTTATAAATGAAGCAAAAGAAAATAGTGTACTTTTAATTTCTAAATAAATTAAATTTTTTATTAATTCAAGAAAAGAGATACATAAAATAGATCGATATCAAACCATCTATTTACAAGATTCATCTTTCCTCCTGAGATGATGGAGCCTAGCCACATATAGAATGGATGTCGTCCGCCATCACCAACTTGCTTCTAACCCATAGGAAGAAGAGAGGAAGAAGAAAATTTTTATGGAGGAAGAAGAAGAAAGAAAGAAAATATGGAGACTTACGTGGGAGAGAAAGGAAGTGTGAAGCTAGGGCTAGATGGAGATGGATGGAGGGGAATTCCTTTGGTTGAAGCCTTAGGCACTTTTTATAGATGCTAGGAGGTAGAAGGATTTATTGGTTAAGCAATATGGGACTAATGATATCATAGGAATGGATGGTTGAGATGAAGTATGCATGAAAAATCTTTAATTTGATGTGAACTTCTAATTGGGGCATGAAAAATATGGTAAGAAGGGAATAGCATGTAACTTATTTCTCTCTTTGGCATTTTCTTCTTTCTTATGATCCATGCTAAATTAGTTTAGGATGGCACATATGGAGTCTTTGATCAATCATTTTCTATCCAAATCCTTAAAGCAATTGTCTTTCACCTTGGCCCTTGGATCTTCAATGAATTACTTTCTAACCATTGATCGTGACTTAACCTCTTGAGTTGTTTGCTCTTATTCCATTAGATATCTAATTTTTGCTTTAGGTTTAAGCCAATTTGAGTCTAGATTAGCTTGTATGATCCTAATCTCCTAATTACCTGCAAAAGAGATTAAGAAGCATCAAATTCAACTAATAAATATATAATGCAATAATATTTAGTGCTTCTTATCATAATATATCAAGGGCTTATCATAGTAAAAGAAATAATAGCAAGTTGGCAAGCAAATCCAATTCTTTATTTTGATGTTATTAAAATTGATTTCTATTACAACAGCTTTAGTGATGGTTGTCATAGTCTTTAGTGACAATATCAAGAGTATAAAGAGAATTATAGAAAATTCTAGAATTGCCTGCCTCAAGATGAGAATTCAGGCCATATATATAGATATGATTTGTACATCAATATGGTAATTATAAATAAGAAAAAATATAATTAATGCTAATTTATACTGGTCAATCAAAAATCAATAAATTAAAAAAATAAATAACTATCAATCAGAATTATTTCCAACCTACAATTAGAGATTACAATCTAAATCATGTCACCATGACAAATATGCTAAAAATTTGATAATTTATTCTAGTCAATTAAAGATCAAAAAGTTAGGAAAATAAATGGCTGTCAATCAAAAATATTTTAGCCTATAATCAAGGAATCATGTTTTCCTTGACACCCCCCTCAAATTAATACTGAAAAGTCAACCAGTACCAATTTGTTGATAAGGAACCAATGTTGATTGTATGAAAGTGCCTTTATAAAGATATCAGTAATTTGATCTTTGAAAGGCACACGTGGAAGCGAAATAAGTTGCCAATTATAAGTATCACATATATAATTAATATCAAACAAGCTCAATATGCTTTATTCGTTCGTGAAAAACTGCATTCACAACATTTTTAATGGCTCTCATGTTATCACCATATAAAGGAGTTGGTGTTGATTGAGAAAATCCAAGTTTTGTAATAAATCTATATAACCATTCAACCTTAGAGCATACTGAAAATATAGCTCTATACTCAGCTTTGGCAGAGGATTTAGATACCTTTTCCTACTTTTTGCATTTCCAAGAGATAAAACTTCATCCCAAATAAAAACACCAATCGATGTAGATTTGTGGGTATTGGGATAGGTATCCGGTCCTCATCAGCAAAGGCACATAAGTTCATTCATGAACCTTAGAAAAAAAAAAGAGTCCATAATCTGGGTGCCCTTGAGATATCAAACAAAGCGATGAACAGTGGCTAGATGAAGGTGACAAGGGGAGGCTATAAACTAACTCACAATGTTGACCTCATAAAAAATGTCAAAATGAGTGAAGATGAGATAGATTAAATAACCAACAAGTGTCCTATAAAGAGTAGGATCAGAGAGTAGATTGCCCTGGTCATTTTGAAGTTTGAGATTCACTTCTATAAGAGTATTTATAGAAGATGTTTTTGTCATGTTGGCAAGCTCAATAAGAACTTGTAGATATTTGTGCTGATTAAAGAATACTCTCCTTGGGATCTGGTAGACCTCCCATCCAAGAAAGTAGCTAAGTAGACTGAGATCTTTCATATGGAATGTCTACTTTAAAATCCATTGAACGTATTGAATGTCACCGTTATCATTTTCTATGATCAGTATATCAACAACATAAATCAGGAGAATAGTAATTTCATGTGTAGATTTCTATAAAAACTTTGAAGGATCAAACTTGTTCTAATTAAATCCTACTTCCAGAATGGTGCCTTTGAATTTAACAAACCAAGCTTGTGGAGCTTGTTTGAGGCCATAGAGTGAATGTTATAGACGATAAATAGAATTAGAAGAAGGTACATCCAACTCTTTAGGAGGTCTCATATTAACTTTTTCTATTAAGCCACCATTGATATACACATTTTTAACATCCATCTAATATATGGGCTAGTTGTGTGAGGCAACTAAGGCAATGAAAGTGCAGACCATAGTCATTTTAGGAACTAGAGCAAATGTCTCATGATAATCAATGCTTGATTCCTTATGGTTTTCCAAGGCCACCAACTAAGCCTTGTATCTATCGAAAATGTCAATGGACTTTAGTTTCACTACGTAGACCCATTTGTAGCCAATAGGCCTAACATTAGGACATGACACTATCTGCCATATTTTGTTGGATATTAGAGCATTCAACTCTTCCTCCATAGTTTGCTTCCAACAATCCTCTTTAACAGCTTGAGAATGTAAGTGAGGAATAGAAATATATGACAATATAGACAAGTAGGCAATAAAAGATGGAAAACCATAATGGACAGTGGATGACTTATATGAGACAAGCAACAAAGGATAGGTTCTTGAACAAGTGAAGTAGGAGGGCCAGATGTAAGGACCTAGACTATTGAAGCACCTGTGAAGAGAGAAGGTGGAGCCGTTCACTTGTAAACCAAATCGAGCTTAAAATGATCTATAGAAGAGTTATGGAAAAGGTGCAAAATAGAAGAAGAAGCATGGTGAGATACAAATTTATGAGTGTCATAAAATAATTAATTTTCACAAAAAATCACATATCGAGAAACATGGATCCATTTAAACTTTGGATCATAGCATCAAAAACCTTTTTGATTTGCTGCACATCCAAGGAAAACACATCATGCTACTTATGCAAAAAATTTATTTCATTCTAATGGAGGAAAATGAACAAAGTAGATATACCCAAATGGATGTGGCATATCGAAATTTGGTTGTTTTTGAAACAAGCAGAAATAGAGATATTCATTTTTAAGAATTGGGGATGATTGTCTATTGATTAGGTAAACAATAGTCCATGCTGCTTCATCCTAGAAAGTGGATAGGATGGAAGTATCAAGCAAAAGAGTGTGAGTAACATCAATAATGTGTCAATGCTTTTATTTAGCAACCCCATTTTGTTGAGTGTAGGGACATAATCTTTGAGAGATAATACCCATGGTTTGAAGAAAGATTTGAAAGTCATTTGAGGTATATTTGTTCTCTGAATCAAATAATAAAGTTTTGATATGAGTTTCAAATTAATTTTCAATCATGGACACAAAGGCTTTAAAAGAAAAAATACATCAGATTTATTTCTCAACAAATATATATAACTATGTAAAATGACTATAGTCATCAATAAATATAACAAAATACTTATATCTTGAGCTATAAGGGAGCATACCAAACATCAGAATGTACTAGCTCAAAAGCTTTAATGGAGGTATGAGAATTATCAGAAAAAGGTATTTTTTTACTTTTTCCACAATAATGGTTAGAATATAAAAACTCCTTAGGAGTAACTTTATTGCTAAAAAGATCAGAATTAAACATCATTGTCAATTTTAGAAAATTTGGATATCCTAACTTCCTATGCCACAATGTCCATACTTGATTTGAATTATTTTCATGAAAAATAGAACAAGAAGAGTTATTTTCAATGGCTTGAGGCAAAGTAGAAAGATCTCTCCTTATGCCCTCTTGTGATCGCTTTCCCTGGAATTATCAGACAACCAGTAGGTGAGAATGAGATTTGATCATTATTTTCAACTAGTTGACTATCAGAGAGTAAACTGGTAGATAGTTTAGGAACAACAAAAATATATATTAGATTAAGAGTGGGTCAAGTAATATTACCAATTTCTACAATGTCAAAACTTATTCCATCTACAATGTCAACTTTATAAAGACCATTATAGGAAGACAAAGTTTGGAAACTAGCAGGAGAAAAAAAGTCACATGGTTGGATACAGCAGATTTGATATACCAAGACTTAAAAGAATGTTTACCTAAAATTTTTATGGCAAATAAGGCTGATTGAATCTTCTGTTGAATCAGCAAAGATTGAAGGTTGGATTGTTATAGAGGATTGGTTGTCTATAGGTAAGGATCTAGATAAAAGAAGTCCATGAGTATAGAAATTCATTGCATCTTTATTCTAAGGTTGATGATGACATTCAGTGATGATGTGCCTTTCTTTCTTACAATAGTTGTAAAGTTTTTTCTCACAATTCTTTGCAATATGTCTAAATTTGTTACACGAGTAACATTAGATATTTTGAGGATCATACAATCTAGATGCACCACGAGCTGCAAAATCCATCACTGAAGTTTCTCCATGATTCTCCCAATGAGCTTGAGAAAGAATTCTTTGTTCTTCATGCAATACTTCTTTAAAGCAATCTCCTATGTGAGGAACTAGCTTTCGATTAACATGAACCATCTCAAATTCAAGTTTGAGCTTCACCGGGAATTGATCCCTCAATTTTTTCTTATAAATCTCGTATAGCAATAAGAGCTACTAGGGATACATTCTCATATATAATAGAATTATATTCATGTTATAGATTCAAAAATTCTGAGTAATACTCTTGGACAGGTTTACTTCCTTGAGTATACCCATTAGTTTCTATGGCAAAATTGTATTTCATGGCATCATTATCTTGATGATAGATATTTTTTAAAGATTTTCATATTGCAACAGCATACATGTGTAAATTGATATACCATCTACATACCCCACAGTTCTCACCCCATAATAAAACATTGTAGTGTAAATTCCCACAGTGAATAATTTTTTATATTAAGACAAACAAAAATAACACTAGATTTATTTTGAGAATTCATTTGAATCAAAATTTAATCAAATCAAGATGACCCTAGACAACCAATGAATTGAGTACAATGTTGCTATGAGGAGAAAAAGAGAATGTACTAACATAGAAATTTCAGTCTTTACTTTAGAGAATACTGAACCAGTTGCAAGAAACTATTGAGGAGATAATTTCCTCTACTGGATCAATTGCAGAGATCATCACAGTAGAGGAAAAAAAAATTGTCAATGCACAAATGATCAGAAAAAAATTTATGGATAAAAATATCCCAAACTAAACTCACTGATTCAACACAAGCAGAGTCGCGACTGAGGATTTAGACCAATGCTCAAAGGAACAAATTACTTAGGCTGAATAAAAAATCCAAACTAGAATAGTTTGGGTTCACGTTGGACAAGAGACCAAACCAAAAAATATCCAAATGCATAAATTTTTCGAAAAAATTTCAAAACCAAAATTACCCCAAGAACCTTGCTTTGATACCATGACACTATTAAGAGCACAAAGAGAATTATAGAGAATTCTGGAATTACTTGACTCAAGGTGAGAATTTAGGCCACATATATAGATATGATTTACATACCAATATGATAATTATAAATAAGAATAAAATAATCAATGTTAATTTACATTAGTCAATTAAAGACCAATAAATTGGAAAAATAAATAGTTGTCAATCAGAATTATTTTTAGCCTACAATTAGAGATTCTAGTCTACAAGTAGAAATCATGTCTCCTTGAAAAATATGCTAAAAATCTGGTAATCTATTTTGGTCAATTAAAGACCCAAAAAATTAAAAAAATAAATGGCTATTAATCAAAAATATTTTAGCCTGTAATCAAGAAATTGTGTTTTTCTTGACATCTCGCACCTCTACCACATCCGCACCCACTTTTGCTACGGTGTTTGCCATGGTTTGTAGGTGGATCATTAGCATTAATAATAAGAACTATCTGATTTTAAACAAGTTGATGCAAACAAGCAAGGCCTTGCTTTTGTGTAAACATGCAAGGTTTGAGCTTGATGAAGGAGATGTCTAGAAAAAATTTGAGATATTTATGAAAAATAACTCTTTGTGACATTGAGAATTAGATCCTTATTTGTGACAGAAAAATTAATAGTGAGTCATGAAGAGTCATTACCTCATAAAATATGTCTCATTGTGGTGCTGAAAATGCTCCTTAAGGTGCATTTCTTATGCCCAACAACTCAAGGAGGTGCTTGAGATGTGCATCCCATATTTGCTAGAGAATTTTTAGATCATGAACTTCTCATTGAAAAAGAATAGCTATGAGCCAAGAACAAAAGCTCTGGTCCATTCATATCCAAGTTCCGCATGTAGCATTCTTGCAAACTTACCTATTTTCATCAAGGATAAAAGGACTTGGAAAGGATCCATCAACATATCTTGTACTATGATTGTTTAATTAGGAACAATTCATATCGGGATTTCCATTGCACAGAGTTGGTGGAATAAAACTTAATGAAGGTAAGGTGGGCAATATTTGGAGCTATTATAGTAGCAGGATAAATGATTGGAGGGACCAGTGTGGTGGATAAAATAGGTAGAGAGGGATTGAATGTAGGGTAAAATTATGGTGAAACAATAAAAAAAATTATGAAGGGGTTCAAATAAGGCAATGTTGAGGGAAGATGGTTGTGGCCCAAAAGATAAAGGGAAGAAAATATATGGAAAAGAAAGAGGTAGTGTGAATGAAGACATAGAGAGAGTGAAAGGTAGTGACCATAGTAAGAAGAATACTTGAGAGTTATGGAGCATGTGTAGCTAAAGTTATTTTGGACATCAATATTGCAGATAGAATTGCTATATGGACTAAAGAAATAATAGCAACGTCAAAGGGAGTGTCTCTGCACCAATGGATCGATGGATCATGGATAGCTATGTTAGGATTACTACTTACTATTTTGGGCTAGTCCTACAGAAAGTGACCTCACCGTTGTAATAGGTGTTTAGGCATGGGATTTTCGTTGGTATCTTAGACAAGGTTAAGAAGAAAAGAAGAGCAAAGAAATGTAGTTTTGGGGGTTCTTCACACAACAACTATTTCTCAACACAAGAATCTTATTGGGTTGGAGTTTAAAACATAAGGATTTGTTTTTCTACATCCACTTCGACTTCAAGGGTATGTATTACTTTTAGAAAGTTGGAGTTTCTCTTTTTGAGGGTATGCTTCACAACCATTTCATTGATTAGTAGATCTAATTAGTGACCCATGGCTTTTTCCCTCTTTAAAGGATTTTTCACCTTGATTATTGATTTTCTTACATTCTTCGTTGCTTAGTTTCACTACATCTATTTGAGATTTTAGTTGTTAGTGTTCAATAGGCTTATGGGTACTACCTATAACTTGTTGAGGAAAGGAAGAAAGGTCTTCCTAATAGATTGGTAGAGGAAGTGTCATCAATCATGGTGGGTATGAAATAGAGAGAAAAGATTCTTCATAAGAGAAGGATGGATGACAAATACTTTTGAAACCATGAAAATATTTTAAGAACTAGAGACTCATCAACTGGATGCATTGCTGATCTCTTGCTTTATGGTAACTAAAAGTCCAATATTATACAACTATCGTTACAACAATTGCCCAAAATCTAGATTGCTCTAATAAAATAATTTTATGAGTTTCGATACTTGATATTCGGAATTTTTATTTAGTTGCATATTCATCAAAGACTACCTTATTGTATTTGTATTTCAATAGCTTATGATTACTCCACTTTCATCCTCATACATTCAATATTGTCCTTTCAACATCCTAACAAACATATATATATATCAGTTACCAAACCAAACTAATTTCTTTAATGGTTTTTCATTCTTTTATTGGCATCTTCTTTGACTTAAGACCATACCTTTTGTATGCATCTGAATTCTTTCTTTACTTCTCTATCATAAAAAATAATTATAGTGCTAATGGTGTGATGGATGAAAATATGATGGTTTGAACTATTTCTTATAGTGTTGTTCTCTTTACAAGTTTAGCATGTACTAATAAGAAAATATACTAATTATTGACTTGCAACCATTACCATGCTTATATTGCATGCTAATAAGGCACTGGCATTATAAATATTATATTGTGCTGATTAGTATTTAAATCCATACTGCAATCCAAAAGAATTATAAAAAGAAATAGCATTTATTGAATCAACTAAATTGGATGGTTCGACCCATACCAAACTAAACTGACACGAAATTGGGACGGTTTAATTTACCATATCAATTCAATTTATAAAACTGCTCCCCCAATCTCACTACATTAATTGTTCGAGAGCCTTAGAGGGATCCATGTGGTTTTATAACCTTGCTCGTTTGCTATCTCTCTAATCGAATGCTTATTCACTCTCTTCCAACTTCACCTTTTTAACATTATGATGTCAACCAACACCATTATGCTCAATGTAAGACTTTACCCTCTTTCTTTCTCACCCCCTCCCTCCTTTGCTCTCTCTCTCTTCCTCCCTCTCCCCCCTCTCCATAAGCCCCCCTCCTCTCCTGCTTCCTCTCCCCTCCCTCCCTCTCCTCTCTCTCCCCCTCTTTGTAATCCCCTTCTCTCTCTTTCTGGCTCTTTTCGTCCCTCCATCTCTCCTCCTCTCCTCCTTCTTCATGGTTTGATGTACTTTAGCTTAATACAATGTGTAGCCATATCATACCAAAGTGGTTGCCGATTTGGAGTTGATTTTACTTAAAAAAATAAGAAAAATAAGATGAAGCCCTTGTTGCATCTTGAAATAGGGGCTCCACCCCTGTTTTCATGTGGCCAAAGGAGGGGGTGCTCGAAAGCCCTCTCTCTTCCTCTCTTGCCCTTTTTCTCTCTCTCCTCCTCCCTCTCCTCTCTCTCCCTTCCATCCTATCCATCCCTCCCTCTCTTTCTCTCTTTTTCTCTCTTTTCTTCTCCCTCTCCCCCCTATCAACTCTAGCTAACTCTAGCTACATTGGTACACACCTAAAATGGAATGGCATGGTATCATGCCATATCGTACCGTCAAGCAAACTGGTATAAATCTCGATATCGGCATAGCATACCATAGGTCATATCTTTGTGTTGAGAGACAGCAGCAACCACTACCATCAAAGCATTATATTGGCTACAAAAAGCACCAATCTAGAAGATCCTTTGCTCTTATTCCCTTTATTTCCATGAAAGTTTGAACCAAGCAATCTAGACATAATCATCTCAACCAAGTGTAATCATTCCCCATATATCTCTTCATCTCCTCTTTCTTTTACTTTCCTAGCATCTAGATAGAATCAAAATTAGCAAATTCAAGAGGTCATATCCTTGTGTTGAAAGGTAAAAACCCTTAAATTGGTTTTAACGTACCAACTCCTGGAGCTAGTAGTAGATCAGTTTAGGAAAATAAGTTACCATGAGATGATATCTTAGCAGTAGAAAATGATAATTCTCTCTCTTTACAGCAAAAATAATATATGTTTAACTCTCACCCTTTATAAATAAAATGAAAAAACATACAAGTTTCCAACACTATGTGGCTATTGTAGCACAAATTTTCTTTTAATGCAAGGTAATCACTTCTAAAGCAAATGAGATCCGGAGATCTTAGAAGGGACAGAAGCACGTCATTTTAAATAAGCCCAAGGAGCCTGAAGATCTCTTTCCCTTTTTGCTACTCACAGTTCCCCTAACTGTAACTTCTTTCTTGCGTATGTCCACCATGTAATCCAGCAATCCTGCTAAACAAAATCAACAGGAAAAAGTGAGATTGGGTGTTCAGAGGAGCATTGGATCAAGTGATTGGCAGGGACTTCTCCATAATGACGGTCAATAATTGATAAAACCAAGCAATAAGAGCTTGCATGTCTCTTGAAGTGAAGGCCATTTGTTTGATTCCACGTGAGGTGGTTCAAAGAATTTTCAAGAATCATTTTTGTTATACATGCCATAATAACATAGTTTGTGGTGTAATCATCTTTTTCCATCTATTTGTTACGATAACATAGTTTGTAGTATAATCATTAGGTATAGTTTGTGGGGCAATCATTAGGTAAAGACTAATAATGCTCATTGAAAATTATAGGTCAGTCGGGGCTTATGGGTTGTGGATGCTCACCATCCATACCTGATGGATTGGCCATTAGGCCAAGGTTTAGTGACAAATTGAGCAGTTTAGTGGCAGCCGAGTATGCTCGATAATTTCATCTCTAATCATGTAGTTATATTAATAGTAAGTTGTGGTTTATGAGGTGCACAAGTTAATTCTCACCATTCATCTTGGAGACAATCTTGGAGATCCTTTGCTGGCAGTGGTTGCAGTCCATATTGGCACTCACCACAACTACTTGCACCTACATACATGTAACATTTGCACATATAATCATCAACTTAGCTGCCTCATGGGAGGAATACAAGCATATCAGAAGAAGTGTCTTCGTACAAGAGATTAGATCAAATCAACCCAAATTGTTGTAGGTCCAGGGTCTAAATCCTGAGCACAACTTGTCAATTATTTGGCTAGGGTTAGATTGAGGTCCCATCATGTTGATGTTTGAGTCTCGCCTATATATTAAAATGTTGAGCTGAGTTGGAAAGGATTCGCTGATAAAGGATGAGAAATTTAATTCTAAATAAGAAAATATTAGGGTAGTCACAAGCTTCATTGAGTGGAGGAATGAAAATTTCTTATCTGATAATTTTATCTATTGCTCATAGATCAAATTCAAGTCCAAGTTTGAATTATGGTTCCTTGATTCTACTGTCTGATCTTTATGCCCTACCTGAGCAGAGTAATAATCTTGATCTATTATAAGAATAATGAATTTTTTTTTCTTTTTTTTTCCTCCTTTTTTTGGGTTGTGGGGGGTGGGGAGTATGGGCGCAAGCATTGCATGCATGTACATAGATAGATAGAGAGGAGAGCAATTTTGAGAAATAGGAGATATTTTTTTCTTTTGCAAAAATTTCTAGAATGTGCCTATACACTGAGTTTTATATATGAGAAGATATAAAGCATATGCTTCTAATAATATGCATGAAAGCAAATGAAAAATATTTTTATGATATTATAATAATTATTTTTGGTGATTTAGATGTTTAATTGACCAACTCTTCCAAAAAATTGTAACCATGAATAGATCCAATTGGTAATGACTGAGAGATCCGATGAATTTTCATGAAAATAATAATGTATTCATTCAAAAATACTGCAAAGATGGCAAATGTAAAGTTAGAGGAAGACATGAAGCCAATGTTAGGTTGGTACAACTGCAACAGAAGGAGGATAAATTCATTTGGATTTATTTGAATTTTGAGCTGACACGTGGTTTGATGAGTTGAGTTTTTATGCTATTTGGATTTATTCAGCTTTTTTTAGTGCTATTTGAATTTATTCAACTTTTTTATTATCATTATCATTATGATCATCATCATCATTATTTTTTTTAGCAAGAGATTTTTTGTCCCTTCCTTTTGTTCTAATAAATTCCGGTGGTCCTGCATCTCCTTTCCAATCAAAATAGGGACTTTTACTTGTGAGTGGGGTCTTAATATTTATTCTCCTGTGACTTAGTGAGGCGTGACATCACCTAACTAGGAATAAATCTAGGCAATTGGGTGTCAGGTCTTTTTTTCTTTTCTTTACTTTGTTTTTGGGGTAAAGCACATTGCAGAAAAGTACAGACAATAGCACCACAACTACCGACTCCCTGATGTAAAACCATACAATTCTTCTACCAGTGAAAGCCCCCCAAACAAAATTGTGATATGTAGAAGCTAAAAAATATCATTAGAACTGGGATCTATGATGATGAGATTGCTGACCTTCTGTACATAATAAAATAGATCATCTGTCAATAACAAGCACCACAAATCATATCAATGGAATCCTTATTGTTATACCATCTGATCATGTTCAACTACACTGAATGAATGGGCTCTCATAAGAGGTCTAGTGATTAGTAAACCTCTAGTCTATCAATCTCTTATCTTCATTTTCTTTCCTCTCTATAAGAGGAGGAAGCTTGATCTTATATCATATAGAGGTGAGTACTTAAAAAAAAAAATACTATGGAATAGATTTAATTCAATTCTCTTAATAGTGAACTGCCAAACAAATAATGAAATAGAACAAGAGCAAACTTAGAACTAATGGACATGAGAGAGAGAGAGAGAGAGAGATTAAATGATTGAGATTACAAGAAAGAAAGCAGAGTTACAGGCTTGGATCATGTTCCTTTAAAACACCTTTCAATTTGGTGTGGGCGAGCGCGCGCGCACACAGAAAGAGAAAGAGAGAGAGATCGTACCGAAGGGAGAGACAAATTCTCTGCAAACCTTAACGCTTGATCAGTTGCTTCAGCCATGAAGGCACCTTAGGCTTCTGGTTTTTCCTTTCATTACCTAGAATTTCTCCACTGTGGAGTTCCTTCGACGCTCCTCCCCCCTCCTTACAAGTCCAACTTCAGAATTCATTTATTGTATTAAGGATATGCCAATAGCCGCCTTTTGAAGTCTCACTTCGCCTTCCATAAACCAAGAGAAGCTGGAAAGAAGTACTGGAATTCCTTCTTTTACCCCTGTACATCATTGCACAGTAGGATGTGTCCCATTGGATGTCGAAAGCTTTTAATTGCGTCCCCACATGCTATTAGATTCTCGGACAAATCACTACAATCCGCTCCTTGGAAGAGTTGCATTGGTTCTGCTTGTAATGAGCTTCAAGCTTTGAGTTCGGTGTCACACATGGTATTGTACTCATAGATATTTCACTAAACCCATTGTTAAAATAAGAAAATGTTGTCTTGGTTTTGGTTTATGGCAAGCTCAATCATTGGTAACGTTCTTTGATCTAACTTTCCTTACCAAACCTGCTAAGAAATCCAAGAGATCACACTGATCAGAAGGGAAGACTTGCGAATCATGGGATACTCATTACCGATAAATAGCAAATGCCATTTTGTGACTCGTGATTTAATATATAGATTGGTTGAGATGCTAGCTACTCCAACTCCACACGTTTGTAGAATCCATTATAAAATTAAAAATACGTTATATTCCTTAAATCCTTGTTGGTTACCAAGCTTATATGATTTAGACGTGTGATATATTTAGATGCACCCTCACCTAGCTTGCACCCCGCATCGACATGACATGCGTGGTATATTTAGATGCTAGTTGTGTTCACAAGATCCACACAAACTTTTTTCTATTTGTAGATAGGCCACTCAGGAATCTATTTCGTTCATCATTTAAAAGTGCTCATCAATTGACACAGTCAAGAATAGAATGGTGGTCCTGACTTCAGTATTTTGAATCAAAAATCAGCAAACATGGGAGCACAGCTGTTGCTGGAGTAAATAATATGACTGCTAGAATTCATTAAAAAAAGGCTTCTACAATATAAAGAATGCAGGGAGGGACGGAGAGAGACTGTTAAAAACTCTGTTCATGAAATGAGTTTACCAACGTAAAGCCTCTTGATGGTTGTTCTAATGACATCGTCTAATTTCAATAATAATCTGCAGGGCTAGTCTGGAGAAGGGTAAATTTGTCATGTACGGCTTCATGCACCGTTCATAAGACACCTCGACCGTTTCCACTTCCTTTGAAATTAGTGGACGATCCTTTCACCACCAACTTTCTCTTTCGTCACACGCCACTGACTAGATATTCTCCAAACAACCCTAAAAACTATAATATATAGATCTTTGGTGGAGTCTGTGGAAGCTTAGCATGGCCATTAGTAACCAAAAAAGTGATAGTGGTATTTCCAAAAAGAATATGAGAATGGGATCCTATGTCCATTATCCTTGTATCCTACGGAACGGAACTAAGTAGGAGGCCCCTCACCACGTCATACATACGACCAATCGAGGAAATACTAGCTTTATCTCGAAATGTTTGATCATATATGTTGCAACCGTCTCCCTCCTATCCTGCCACATTGCTATGTACCCTACCCCACATCAAAATGTGTCAGGTCTAGAGACTAGCTTTGGCTTGAAACATCTGATCATCATATGTGCCTCCCATGACCCTTCTTCCAATCTACCATGTACCCCACGTCGACGTGTGTTCTATCGAGAGACACAACAGACCAGATAATTAGATCATGTGGTTTTGATGGCTATGTTTACATGCCATGATTATGAGAATTCTTGACTTTGTCTCAACTCTTTTCTTGGCAGGAAAATTCAGTTTCTCGTTGCTGGTTTTCTTATTTATTTAAAGCTCTCTTATGAATAGATACAAAAATATTCTAGCAATATTACATTCCTTTTACTTAATGATCAGCAGCTCCTAGGACAGTTTCTTAATCTTCGAAGGGAATGAGATGCACGGAGGCTAAATATCATTTTCCCAGCAGAATCGCTGGTATGCCTTGTGATGACGGATTTGTGTTGGACTGATGGTTCACAGAGGAAGGTAAGCTCTAGAAACGTATGCCCAACTTCAAATTAGGGACATCTGTCTTGGTTTGGAAGGTGATGGCCCAGATGAGTTTTTATCAGCCAACTCTTCATTTGAAAATTTTGGCGAGAGTTTCAGCACCTCTGTTCACCCTCCATCACTTGGCTACCCCCACAAATTGGCGCTCTCAAACTTTGATGGGGTTTACACAGTGCTTTGATCTTTCATTTCAGTCATATGCCCATCAGGCTAGGCTGAAATGGTAGAGATTTCACACAAAATTACGAACAGCACCAACTCTGAGTTCTTGTTACTTCAAAGTATAGCTCTAAATTTCTTTGTATTTTTTTTTTTTCTTTGGTAAGAGCCTTCAGTATGTCAGATCGTATCGAATGCAAGGAAATGAGGTGTGGTAAAGGAAGAAGCGGTGCTATGTTTGCAGGTTTCTGTTTTGGATTCTTGGCACGTTGGATTTGGTCATTGTTGGTATGTAATTTATGTAGGGTGTTTGTGGGGACAATGGGGTAAGGGTTGTTCCATTTGGTTTTTGCTTTCTTTCTTGCGTTCGCTGGAACCCATGTGCTAACAAAACAGAGACTCCACTTTGACGGTGCCATTAAAATGATGGGAAGTGCTGTGGGGCTTCATTTGTGGTGATTGGAGAGTGACTCCATTTCCATCTTTGATGCACTTCATGCTACTGAGCCATGGGTGGAAAGGGACCCTTGGCCTGGATTAACCAGAGTAGCAAAGCAATGCCGCTGCCTTCCAGAACCCATAGGAGACCTAAAAGCTCATCCTCAGGCTTCTAAATGCTCGCATGTTTGCGGCGAAGTAAATTAGCTTACAGATCATGAATTGCTTGCATGGCTAACCTTCCACCATTGCTATGCCACTTGATCACTGCTAATGCTGCAGATTTATTGTTCATGAGATTGTAATATGAGAATTTAATTTTCTCTATCCCCAGATGCAAAAAAAAGTTGCATTCATTATTTATGTTAGCCAAATTGTTCCAAAATCTGAACTTTTCACAATAATTATGAGCAACAACAGGATGGCTGACTCAAACAATGTTAATCGTATAAGCCTAGCTCTCTCTATTGAATAGTGTCCCAAGTAGCATCCTAAATGTCAGACCACATATGGAAAAAAATATTTCAAAACTCAAATTTGCATTCATGACCCTTTACTAGCGTCCCACATTTAGTGGCAACCATGATTGGTTTAAAGATTTAAGAGTGGTTCCCCATATTTAGTGGCGACCAAAATTGGTTTAAAGATTTAAGAGTAAAGTGAATCATCTTTGCAAATCACCACCAATCTACCTGGAATACCTCTAAAATCAATCCAATTCAGCACCAATTAGAGTTTAATGCACCAGGTAACTGCTTCTGCTTCATTGCATCTCCTACAATAGACTCCACACCAAGTTGCTAACTGCGAAAGACTGAGGAATGATTCAGCTTCCGGTCTGCAACCCATTTTATTTATCTAAATACCATGCTATCTAGCAGAAAGTTAAGGAAACTGCTGCACTGAATTGAAGAAGATTCCCAAAATAATTATTCAAAGTACCTTAGGGAGGGAGACTAGCCATCCAAGAACACTTCGGGGTAACATTCACCTATAGTATCACTGATGAGTATCAGACTTTCTGGCTCCAAGAATACATTAACCCAACCAAAATTCCAGTCACCAAAGAGACATTTCTAACAACAGATTCTGTAACAAAAAAGATCAGGAATTTTCCAACTCGTGCCTCAATGAACAAGTTATCGCATAGATTATTTTAAAAGCTCAAAAATATGCTCGCTAGAAATTTTTTCTTCCCTGATTAATAAATTTGAAGTAAATATACTAGTTTTATCAATGAAAATTATACTAACTTGATTTTGTACTTGCATGGCTTCCAAAAATTAAATTTTGGAGGGAGTAACTACCTCTGAGCTGCTTTACTTGAGTCATGAGTAGATGCAAAACTGTTGTCCTTTTCTAGCTCTAGGATTTGAGCTTTCTCCCATAGCCTGAAGCTCATAGATTTTTCCATATCACAGAAAAAATAAGGCTCCATGTCCACAGTGGATAATTAGCAATGATCAATAAACTGTACTTCGGAGAGGAAAAGATAGAAACCAAGCTACATTTTTAAAAGAAAGAATAGAATGACAATATTCTTTGGTTGTGAAGGGGCCACCCACCCCACCCCCAATCCATGTTGGAGAAAATGTCAATCCCATGGCTGCCTTCCAGTATTGCTTGGACTGCTTAGAAGAAGCTAAACTGTTTATACAGAATACCAAAAGTTTTGCCCGAGGATATTTCTGCTTGTGTGCAAGCATCTGGAAAGAATTCAGAAACAAACCTTCATTGGAGAAATAATATAAGAATGATGGCAAGAAGTAAGAAGGGTACAATGTTTAAAAACTTGTCATGCATTCATGTATGTAGTTAGACACTACATGTTTTGATTGATAAGATGCATATATCAATATCAAGAATCTAAATCATATAAACTGAAAAACTAGTGAAACAAAATTGACAGAGAGGCAATGCAATCATAAGACAAAAAGAAAAGGAACAGAGAAAAGACTTCTAAGTAAAAAATTCCAGGTCATTCACTACATTGCAGACATACTAGAGGTTTTGGTGGCATCAGTTACAAATATGCACCAATTGAGGATGCCTAATATCAATTCCACCTGCAAATATGTTTCTAATAGATGGATCTAATTTTTCAGTTTCTATATAAATTTTCTAAAACACATAACACAATACACAGATAGACAGACAGACAGACAGAAATCGTATGCTGACTTTAGTTTCTAATACTACAAATATGCTTGCATAAGTGCAGAGACATCTTGATAATTATTCTGAAGATGAAAGGTTTCCCATATTTGAGTACACCACTATATATATGAGTTTTACTCAACAGTCTTTGTCAGTAAGGTGAAATGATAGAAACAAGTATTTATTGCACTTGAAGCAACATTGGAGATCCTTTATCTTGGAAAAATAGAAGTTACACCTTGGAAATATATTCTTTGAAGCAATCCCTAAACTTGACCATGCACATTTTGTTCATGATTAAATGATGCATCTGTTGTTTATAATTTCAAAACATAACTAGTTAACCCTCTTGTTGTTCTCGGACTACATGAAACCAGCAAAACAGAATGATGCCATATATAGAATATCAAAAAAATTACTTGAACTGGACAAAAGTATTTTATTTGGTAAGAGAATGCAAATAGGTTGCCCTAAAAATCACAAAAAATAAATGTTATAAGTTCGATTATGGACCTTGTGGGCTTTTAAATGGTCTACCTCCAAATCTTTTGCTATTTTAAATCTTGCAACTAGAACCTCATACTCGGCTTCATTGTTTATTGCTAAAAATTCGAAGCATAGGACATATTCAGCAATGACTCATTCCAGGCTGATAAGGATTAAGCCGACACCCGCCCCAGAAGCATTGGATAAGCCATCTACATGCAGGATCCAACACCCTTCTGGCAGATCAATTTTTCTTCCGGGGAGCTCGACTAAGGATTAGAAATATTTGCTTCCAACAGTTTAGGCTCAGTAGGATCTGAAATAGTGCACTCAACTACAAAGTCTATTAGTATTTGGGCTTTGATAGATGACCGAGGTTGGATCCTTCTGTCGAACTTAGTAAGTTTGATTACCTATTTTGCAATCCTTCTGAAGGTATCAGGTCGGTGTAAAAGTGCCTTAATAGGCAGATCTGTAAGAAGGATCACTATGTGCCCTTGGAAGTAAGGTCGAAGCCTCTTGACTATAATTAACAAGGCAAAAGTTAGTTTCTCTAGTTTTGTATACCTTGTTTCAGCATCTCTTAGGATTCAGTTGATATAGGAGATCGGCTGTTGAATTTTGTTCTCTTCTCTGATCAAGACTGTGAGGATGGCCATAGGTGAAACTGCCAAGTATCAAAATAGTTCTTCACTAAGCTCGAGTTTGGCAAGGAGAGGAGGAGAACTAAGGTAATTCTTTAACTCTTTAAAAGCTTTCTAACATTCCGAAGTCCATTGAAAGTTTTTGGACTGCTTGAGTACTTGCAAGAAGGGCGAACAACGTTTCGCCGACCTTAAGACAAAATGGTTCAAAACTACAACTTTTTCCATCAAACATTGAACTTCTTTTATTGTTCTTGGTGCAGTCATATCCTGGATAGCTCAAATTTTCTTCAGGTTCACTTCTATGCCCTGTTTTGAGACCATGAATCCCAAAAATTTTTCCGAGGTTACTCCAAATGCACATTTTGTTGGATTTAACTTCATTTTGTACCTTCAAAAAGTGTTGAAAGTTTCCTCCAAATCTTCAATATGGTTCCTTGAGGATCTGCTTTTGACGAGCATATCGTCTATATAGACTTTCATGTTGCAACTGAACTGCTTCTTGAATATTTTATTCGCCAAGCACTGTTCGATTGCACCTGCATTCTTCAACCCAAAAGGTATAATCCTGTAACAATAGAGACCACGGTCAGAAATAAAGATAGTTTTTTCCTCATCTTCAGGAGTCATCCGAATTTGATTGTAGCTAAAAAAAGCATCCATGAAGGTGAGAAGCTCGTGACGCAAGGTTGCATCCACCAGTTGATCAATCCAAGGTAGAGAATAGCTGTCCTTTGGGCAGGCTTTATTTAAATCAGTAAAGTCTATGCACATTCATCATTTTCTATTTGCTTTTTCGACAAGAACTAGATTTATAATCCAGTCTAGATAGGACGCCTCTCAGATGAATTCTACTTTGAGTAATTTATCCATCTTTTTCATAATTGTCTTCTGGTGCTCTGGTGCAAAACTTCATTTTTTCTACTTTACAGGTCGACATGTATGATCCATGTTCAAATGATGAACCATCACATCGGCATCAATTCTTGGTATGTCCACAGGAGCCCAAGCAAAAATATCTGCATTTCTTTGCAAGAAGGTGGTAAGTTGTCTTTTGGTCATCTTATCCAAATTCGAGCCAATTTGGACAGTATGATCTTTATTTTCATCTTCTAAAAAAATTATGACAAGGTCATCAATGGATTCCCCACGCTCCTTCGTTAATTCATCTTTAGCATCCAGCCCACATGACATACCTCAGACTATCTGGTCCCTTGTAGAGCAATTGTGTAGAATGACGTGCTAGAGCCTGGTCACCTTGGATCTCTCTGACTTCATATTATGTTAGAAATTTAACTTTTAAATAATAAGTGGATACCACAGCTTGGAGTGTATTAAGTCTGGGTCATCCAAGAATGGCATTATAAGATGAGGGAGCTTTAACCACCAAAAAATCGACTTGAGCTTGGGATTGCTTAGAAAACCAACCTACTATTATAGGTAAAATAATTATTCCTTCAACTGGTATTGCATCGTCAGTGAACCCTACTAATAGAAAATTTAGTGACCCCAATTGATCCTCAGGTATGGACATTTTAGAGAAAGCATTATAAAACAAGACATCAGCAGAATTTTTATTCTCAATCAAGACACGACATACATCATAATTTGCAATATTTAAAGAAACTACAATCTCATCATCATGCAGGAATCGAACTTCTTATGCATCTTTTTCAATAAAAGCAATAGGCTCCTCAGTTCTCTGCTTCTTTGCCACTTCTACTGATCCACCAACTTCTCCCTACCGATGTCCCTCGATTGTCATATTGATAATCCCTAATGGGGGTCAGTCTCCTTCTAGTTCTTTCATTCGAAGTTGCTCAAGCTGCGGGAGTACCCTTAGTCGATCTTCCCACCTCTCAGATCGGTGATGAATAAATCGATCCAATCGTCCCCACCGAATCAGCTCCTCAATTTCATCCTAAAGTTGAATGCATTCTTCAGTATCGTGATCATGGTCACGATGGTATAGGCAAATCTTATTTGGGTTGTGTCGGATGGGGTGAGACCTCATCCTCTCCGACCTCGACAGTCGCTCACTAATCTGCATTAGAACTTGAGCTTTTGGGGCATTTAGGAGAGCATAGTTATTGAATCTTCTTGGTGAGGGACTTCGCCGCATTCTCTTGTCAGGGCTTCTTGGCCGACGAACTCGAGGTGAAATTTGAGTTTGTCTACATCTAGGTGGTGTCCTAGAGCACTATCGATCTTCTCTCAGCCTTTTAGGAGGGGGAGAGGACTTGCTGGATTCTTCTACTAGGCATTTCTTTGTGGCATCAGCATCCCACAATTTGAATGCCTCTTTAGCTCGGGCGTAGCTCTCAGCCTAAGCTAACGTGTCGGCGAAGTCCTGAAGGTATTTCTTCTCCAGTGAGAAGAAAAGATCATTCTTCTAAAGACCGTCCTTCAGAGCAGCCATTACAACTGACTGATCCAAATTCCGAAATCTCCAAAGCTGCAGCATTAAAATAATTGACATAGACTTAGATGAATTCCCCCTCACACTGCTTGATGTTAATGAGGGAATCCGATCCTTGCTGCTGACGTCGACTGCTAATGAAATGAGCCGCAAACTCCTGACTCAACTGATCAAAAAAATGAATGGTACCTAATTTTAGGTCCGAGTACTAGTGCCGCACCATGCCTTTCAGAGTTGATAGGAAAGCTCAGAAAAATGGCATCCGGTGCTCCATGGAGGAGCATCATCGTCCAGAAGGAGTCCAGATGGTCAATCAAACTTCGGGATTCCATCATGATTCTCAAACTGAAGAAGCTTAAAGTTCGACGGAATAGGTGCCTGCATACTTCGGACAGCAAATGGAGGGTAGGTGTAGAAATCATCCTTTCAAACTGGGGTCGAATTATGGAGTTCTTCGATTCGCCTGTTCATTTTTTGCAATTTCTAATCAAGATCATCATCTCGATCGCGGATCTCAAAGCATGAAGGCTTCATAGAGGGTAGAAATTTTCCTAGAGTTGAATCATGCTCAGAACAAGAATTTATTGATCTTTGTTTCCCCTTCCCGGGACTTTCCAGATGGCTTCCTCTGTTTGGTCTTTCCAAATCTAGATTTCGACTTTCCAACAATGGCTTTACTGGAGGTGAAGGTGCCAGAATCTGTTACATCGCCTGCACGACTTCCATAAGGCTCCTAACCTGATGTACCAGCAGGTTGAATTGATTAGCATCCACCATTACTGCCGACTAGGGAGGTGGAGGTGCAAGCATCTATGATGGAAGAGAGTGATCGGCTAGTGCCGGATTTGGCCAAGAGATGGTGGCGACAAATCACCAAGATGATGCTTTTTTGGATGGCATCTCAGCTTGATGGGGTACTCCTTTAAGATTAAGGGTTCAAAATGCCCTTCCTCTAATGCCAATCCTGTTGGTGAAGAAATTGGACCATTGCCAGAATTGCTGGAGTGGTCGCTTGAAATCTCGCCAGTGAGATCTACAAAATAAAGTCCTAACCGAAGGTTAGTGGCTCCAGCATGCATCCTCCGATGACAAGTCAGAAATCTGCAAACAAGAATGGAGCACTCAAGAATTAGATGAGATTAGTGATTCATATATATTTTGAGGGTCCTATTTATAGATGGAGCTATAATAGATTGATAGTGACCTCTAATGGATCATTCAGATGGTTTCAATTCTGTTATAGAGGATAAATGGGTGATCGTAACCACCTGATAGTGATTAGTTGTAATCTGGTTGTAGTGTGGATAGAGAATGTCCATTTTTATTGTTGATACTTAAAGGTCGGAAGCTACCGAGCTTAACAACCGACCTTATGGACCATAGTTGTTCTATAGAATTTTAGGTTGGATGAACTTGAGAGTTTGACGAGCACTGAACTTTTTAGCCGGGTCTATATCAGAATTATTTAAACTAATTTTAAGAAAGTTTAGCTGAAAGTTCGGCTACATTCGAGGTTGGATTCTGATAGGAACCATTACATAGTTATTGTTGAGAAGCTTGGTGGAAACCCGAGATCGGACATCGGTAAGAGATCAAAACTATCACCTGGCTTAGACTAAAGGTTGGAACTCGCCAAACTTAGGAGGAAACCTTTCAGTGTCAATCGGAGTTCGGGGACTGGCTTGACTACATCTCAGGTTGAACGGTGTTAATAGCTGGATGGTGCCTTCTGAGGGTCGGCGATAGCCGACTTGTAAGAATCTCTGCAGTAAATCATTTTTCTCCCAACAATAATTATTCAAAGTACCTTAGGGAGGGAAACTAGCTATCCAAGAACACTTTGGAGAACATTCACCTATGATATCACATAAGAGCAACCACCTCTGAGCTGGATGAGTATCAGACTTTCTGGCTCAAAGAATACATCAACCCAATCAAAATTCCAGTCACCAAAGACCAACCTTTGACATTTCTAATTACAGATTCTGTAATAAAAAAGATCAGGAATTTTCCAACTCGTGCCTCAATGAACAAGTTATTACATAGATTATTTTGAAAGCTCAAAAATATGCTTGCAAGAATTTCTCTTCCCTGATTAATAAATGTGAAGTAAATACACTAGTTTTATCAATGAAAATTGTACTAACCTGATTTTGTACTTGCATGGCTTCCAAAAATAAAATTTTGGAGGGAGTAACCACCTCTGAGCTGCTTTAGTTGAGTCATGAGTAGATGCAAAACTGTTGTCCTTTTCTAGCTCTAGGATTTGAGCTTCTCCCATAGTCTGAAGCTCACACAATTTTCCATATCACAGAAAATTTAAGGCTCCGTGTCCACAGTGGATAATTAGCAATGATCAATAAACTGCACTTCAGAGAGGAAAAGATAGAAACCAAGCTACATTTTTAAAAGAAAGAATAGAATGACAATATTCTTTGGTTGTGAAGGGGCCACCCACCCCACCCCCAATCCATGTTGGAGAAAATGTCAATCCCATGGCTGCCTTCCAGTATTGCTTAGACTGCTTAGAAGAAGCTTAACTGTTTATACAGAATACCAAAAATTTTGCCCGAGGATATTTCTGCTTGTGTGCAAGCATCTGGAAAGAATTCAGAAACAAACCTTCATTGGAGAAATAATATAAGAATGATGACAAGAAGTAAGAAAGGTACGATTTGTTTCACAGAAAAACTTGTCATATATGAAGTAAGACACTACATGTTTTGATTGATAAGATGCATATATCAATGTCAAGAATCTAAATCATATAGACTGAAAAATTAGTGAAACAAAATTGACAGAGAGGCAATGCAATCAGAAGACAAAAAGAAAAGGAACAGAGAAAAGACTTCTAAGCAAAAAAAATTCAGGTCATTCACGACATTGTAGACATACTAGAGGTTTTCGTGGCATCAGTTACAAATATGCACCCAATTGAGGATGCTTAATATCAATTCCATTGGCAAATATGTTTCTAATAGATGGATCTAATTTTTCAGTCTCTACCTAAAAAATGTCTAAAACACAATACACACACACACACACAGACACACACACACAGAGAGAGAAATCATATGCTGACTTTAGTTTCTAATATGCAAATATGCTTGCATAACCACAGAAACATCTTGATAATTATTTCTGAAGATGAAAGGTTTCCCATATTTGAGTACACCACTATATAGTACATATATGAGTTTTACTCAACAGTCTTTGTCAGTAAGGTGAAATGATAGAAGGAAGTATTTTATTGCACTTGAAGCAACATTGGAGATCCTTTATCTTGGAAAAATAGAAGTTACACCTTGGAAATATATTCTTTGAAGCAGTCCATAAACATGACCACGCACATTTTGTTCATGATTAAATGATGTATCTGTTATTTATTCTGTTGTTTATAATTTCAAAACATAACTAGTTAACCCTCTTGTTGTTTTCAGACTACATGAAACCAGCAAATAAAAATGATGCCATATATAGAATATCAGAAAAATTACTTGAACTTGACCAAAGTATTTTATTTGGTTAGAGAACGCATATGGATTGCCCTAAAAATCATGAGAAACAAATACTATAAGTTCGATTATGGACCTGTCATGTAAAATAAGATTAAGAGAGAGAATTTCCATCTCAACCAAACTTTTAATCTACAAGAAATTTAACATTGATATTGTGAAAGGTTGTTTTGGAATAACATTAACACATTCAATGCAGAGCCTAGAGCTAGTTATGTTCAAAATAGATATAACAGCTTGCTGCTGTTTTATCAATTATTCTATTGGTTCAACTCATGGTGAGGTATTGTGAAAGATATGCTAGGCAGAAAGAAAACTTCTATCCTAAAGAATGGATCTCTGAGTTCCAGTTTCAATGGTAGCTATCCTTCACATGGTAGAAAAGCAGGGTTTTCTCCCAGATAGAGGAGAGCTGAAGAGGACTCAAAACCTAAAATAGGAAGACAGAAGTGGATCGGTACCTGGCACTATGTTGAATGCTGGTATCAAGGAAAAAATTTGGCATGTGTGGTGCACATTTATTTGCGCTCAGAGGGTAGCAATAATTGCTGGACATCAAAAATTATCTGTCTTAGGACACATTCCAGAAATTTCATGAGTCATCTAGACGATTGTGTTCTTGCAAACAAAAAGTGAGCACGATATAATAGAGAATATAACCAAATTTTTTTTGTAGTCATACAGAATTAACTTTTCAGACCTCTTATAATAAAAATTTGATATTGTGAATTAAAGCAGCCAGGTATTTAAAGATGTGCATTATTTGAACAAAAATAGAATTCATCAGTATCCCTGGTAATTAGGACCTATTTGGATGTTTAAACTAAAATTACTAAAGAATTGAAAAAAATGTAGGAACCGAATAATGCTACGAGAGGAAACAAAGAAAGAAAATAAAAATGCGATTTTTGGGTGTTTGTTATTTGGTTAATTCTAGAAAAATATACAGAATATCTGAACCATCCTCAAGCATTCCACCTAGACTGCAATATTTGATCCCAGCTCCACGTAATACATTTTCATCTTTGTTTTTCTCCAACACCAGTCCTCTCTATTCTTCATCCTCATTCTTCCCAAACCATATTCTTGAGCCCAAGTCCCAATCTAAAAGACAAGATAGATCAAAAGAAAGGGGAGTGAGCAAGAGAATATTCTGGAGGATACATGGACACTCACCGGCAATAGATTATTGTCAGAGGATGATTATTTGAGTGGTTAATGGAAGAATAGAGATTTGTACATATGCTTGGTGGTTTTTGGATGGTTGTTTTATAGTGGTTAATAGAAGTGCTATGGATCCGTATTAGGAAAAAGATAAGATATGAGCAAAAAGGGGTTCTTGAGGCATTCATGGAAGAAGTTTCGAGGGAAGAGGGTGTTGGAACTATTTCACAGAATAGGATGGAAGTTTGTGCTTGCAAAACTAGGGATGGCAATGGGGTGGGTATGGATCGGGTAGGCCATTAACCATACCTGCCTCACAATCAGAAACCACATAGAGATACTCATCCTGTACCCATCTTGAAGCCAAACAGGGTGGGTAGTGTTAGATGGGAGGGTTGGGACGGGTTGGAGCCTTTCACATTATTAATCTTACTCATGATCGATCACCATACTTTCTTCTCCATTATTATCATAAACATCATAATCATCAAGGCTTGTATATGATTGGCTCAGCTTCAAGGTGGCATTGCCAATATCCGCACCCATCTTGGATCGGTTGCAGGTTTTAGAATGAAGATAGATACCTACTGCCAACCCTAAATGGGTCGGGTCGGGTGCTCAATAGGATAGAGTAAATTGCCAACCTTACATAAAATGCTGGTCAAAAAAATTCAAAAAAAGTAGAAGTTTCATTTCCTTGGAAATCTTTGTGCAATGTTAAAAGGCTTGGGCAACAGTGTAGGTTCAAGTCCTAGGACAGCCATTCTGTACAAAAAAGAAAGGTCAAGAGTTTGGACTATCACCAGCCTGCACCTCCCAGGACCCTGAATTGCAAGATCATAACTGCTAATGGCCTTTTTGGGAATCTCTTAGGTTCCATGGTAGTGTGAATCGTTAAAAACTTATTTAAACAACCATTGGGTTTAAATTTCTTCAAGCCTATTTCGATATTCTTGCAGGATGACCTATGGAGGTGTTTATTTTCTTCCCTCAGGATTTGGGCTGGGTGGTATTTGGTTGAATAGGGCCATGCTTAAATGGACGGCCCAATCCATGAATCGTACAGAATTTTCAGCCAGTCCTGTAGGAATATCCAAACAAACCCTTAATTATTCAAAATTCCCTTGCATTAGCCAGGTTTGCGTGAAATACAATAGGTATGTGCATCCAAACAGGCCCTTACTATTAGAAAGAAGAGAAATCATGGAATACTAGGTAAAAGAAAAGAAAAGAGAAGGAAAGCCCAAATAGGTCTCAAAAGATCTCTGATCAAAATCGCACGCTAGTTGCAGAGATAGCAGCTGCTTTAAGAAAATAGACAAGGGGAAGAGAGACGGAAACCAAAACTACAGTTAAAAGGTGAGCACTTACGATCCTGAAGCCTGCCTAGTTAACTGGAACCCCTCATATAGCTGCCCCTAGAAAAAGGTCAAGCACCCCTTCACCTCAACCAAGTAGCATATGTTAATGGCTACTTGACGCCTCTTAGAGTATCTTTGAAAAACGCTTTTCTGTTCAACAACCCTCACCAAGCAAGCAACCTTGACGCCTGTATCCTTCAAAAAATCAGTAAGAATTTCTACCATTTCAAAGCCACACTTTTGCCTAATCCCCGGGTTCAAGCACCATTCCATGTCCCAATCTCTATATATAGCCCAATTCTCACCCTTTTTGTGATCAACATCAATTGATTGCGTTTCCATGCCATTCGATAGCAGATGTGAGAACATCACAGGCTGACTAACCGTGATTTGCTCAACTCCAGAGCGAATGATCCACAAGCAACAGG
>QRFJ01001279.1:599861-610680 GCA_006176705.1 Cocos nucifera
GTGCTCAGGCCCCAAGACCTGAGACAGATGATCATGGGGCCCAGAGGTATCGGAGCCCTCGCTCGTGAGCACATCTAACTGATCCTATAATTATAAATTAAAATAAATTTTTATAAAAAATATTATAATACTAATTATATATACTAATATATTTAATACTTACAAAAATATGTCCGATCGTGATATTCATCGATTTGTCTGTCTTGTTCGTGCGGCTAGATCGAAAGATCTCGTTACGATTGGACATCACTCTATCTCTCATCAGCTATAACAAAGAATAAATTTATCAGAAAGATGATAAAAAATATGAATTTAATTTATCTAGTAAGATTTAGAATTAATTATCTCTCTATGCATACGATTAACCACAAACTCGCAGCCTAGAGTGTGCGTATACTCCTGGGCTGCACAGTTCTTCCGATTCTGACGAAAGATAGCTTAACAAGTATTCAAATAAATAATAAATATTTAAATAAAAAGTTAAGTATATTAAAAAATTTAAAAGTTAAAAATTTTATCTCGAACTCCTGACTCCTCCAGTGTCTAACCATCCTCTCCCACTGACTCAGAGGATAATTTTGTATCCAGAGAACAAGCTCCTTCGGAGTGTCTCATCGGTGCTCGAGCCATCCTCTGTAGAGCTTGACCTTGTAACCCAGTACAACTTTTCAATCTTCTTCAGTCGAGCATCTCGAGCCCTCTCATGATCGAAGAAGTCGTACCTTTTTTATATAAATTTATCAAAAATTAGTTATAAAATTATTCTAATCAAACATATATAGTATAAACATATAAAATGCATAAATATAACTAAGATGCGTGTACTTACCCATATCTCCTCTTATACCCAATTTCTGATGGTAGCATCCATCAAATGCCAGTCTCTGAGCTCTACAGGAATGATGTCCGACCATCTCATAAGCACTCTAAAAAAGAAATGCATCTCTCACGTGGTCTCCCCTATCGGCATTCCCTCTGCATCATAATAGACCATCATCTGATGCTGGCAGTTCCATACGTGTGCCATACGTGTGGGATCATAAAATATCTGACTGGATAATGCACCTATAATGTAAATATGTTATGCAAATATATAAGTGTACAAATACTATATAAAAAATAAAGTTGTGCTAATATAATAAAAATATACACTCAGATGCCTGTGTAGTAGTATGTGCCTCAGATATGGGCGACGGTAAAGGCTCAACTACTGATGGAGTAGATGTCATCAGTGGAGTAGATGCCGACGGTGGAGGTTCCTGAGCAGTCGATGCTGAGGTGGATGGAGTATACTTTGACTACTCGGATGCTGAACTATGCATAATCTACCGAGGGACAAGGGTGAAAGCTAGATGGTATTTTGGTGCCATCATGACCTGCAACATTAATGAACTAATTCTATTCACTCGAAAGCCAAGTCAGCTTCGTGCCTAAGACAATCGACTCCATGCCTGAGACATCCGACTAGGGTCCTCTCCCAATTGGCTCGATCATGGCTCAAGCTGGCTCGACTGTGTGCCATCCTCTCGATCACTCCCTCTCTCCCTCTCTTGATCTCTCTCACCGACGATGGCGGCGAGGTCGAACCCCTCCCTCTCAGCTTTTTCATCTCTTGATCTTCCTCTCTCCCTCTCTCGATCTTTCTCATTGGCGAGGCTAGACCCCATCCCTCCTTCTCTCACTCTCTCGATCTTCCTCGTCGATAAGGTCAGACCCCATCCATCCGTGAAGCGGCGAGTCGGACCCCCTCTCTTCCTCTCTCACTTCTCGATCTCCCACTCTCCCTCTCTTGATCTCCCTCGTCGGTAAGGCCGGACCCCCTCCCTCCCAATGATGGCGGCGAGACCGGATCCCTCCCTTCCTCTCTCAAGTACAGACCCATCGAATATTCGAATTCGAATTCGGTATCGATAATTAAAATTGGGTCTAGATCTAAATATCCAGGTTTCGATTCGAATTCAATTTATTGATAAATCTAGTCCACAGCCACCGACATAGCACGGCCCAAGGCTACCGCTACGGCACTACCCAAAAACTATGACATGTAGATAATTATAATATATATAATAATATTTATAATATTTATTATAATATTTTATAAATTTATAAATAATGATATATAAATAATACTATAAAAATTAAAAAATATATATACCTGCAGCTATAGAGAGCGGATCGCACCGAAAGCTTCGAGGATCGCCGACGATGATGCTAGAGGAGGACAATGGCACTAGAGATAACCTACAAAATAAAGGCAAAATAGTGAGATAAAGAAGAGAAAAAAAGAGGAAGGAGAGAGAGCAGGGGCGGTCGGGATGGGGGCCAGGAGGAGGGGGCACAGTGATGAGGAGGCCAAAGAGGCTTACACTCGATCGAGGGAGGGTCAGAATGGTGGTGTGGTGGGAGGGTTTTGCGGGGCCGAAGGAGGGTGGAGGGGGGCTCATCGAAAGAAGGGGTTTGGTTTTGCACTAGGCCGGAATGAGGATAGAGTATGGGGGATGGATTTTATGAGGGGCGACGGAGGATCGAGGGTGGATGGGAATTGTCGGAAGAGGGGGTTTCACAGGGGACCGAGGGAGGGTTGATGGGGGTTACCGGAGGGAGGTTCGCTGGGACCGAGGGAGGATTAGATGGGGGTGGGGGGGTGGGTTTTCATGGAGGGCTGAGCGAGGGTGGAGGGGGTTCGTCGGAGGGGGGTTTACAGGGGGCTGAGGAGGGTTTGGATGGGGGTTCGTCGGAGGGGGGTTTCACTGGGGGCCGAGGGAGGGTCGGGGGTTGGGGGGTGGTTAGGGTTAATGGGGTGGGGTGGGGTTATGGAGGGCTGAGCAGGGTGGAGGGGGGTTCGGAGAGAGGGAGGGTCGGATGGGGGTTCGTCGGAGGGGGGGTTTCACTGGGGGCCGAGGGAGGGTCGGATGGAAGGGTGGGGGGGTGGATGGGGCCAGGGGAGGGGTGGCTAGGAGGGGGGTCGGAGGGGGAGGGGAAGGACGGGTCGGAAGGGAGAAGGAGGGGCGACGTCGGTCGGAGGGGAGGAGCCTCACCGACGATGAAGAGGAAGGAGAGAGAGAGAGCGAGAGAGATCGAGCGTGCACGAAAGAAAAAAAAATTTAAAAATTTTTAATCTAATCTATGCAGCGATATTATCGAACCGACTGTCCATAGATCACGACAGCGGTTATTGAAAACCACTACCATAGATCTACGATAGCGGTTCTATAATCGCTGCTGTAGATCTATAGCAGAATTTTTGATAACCACTTACCATAGATTGAAAAATAATTTTTTTTTATTTTTTTAAATATTATATAATTTTAAAATTTAATGTCCATCTTCATCCGTTCATTATCTAAATAATTATCATTAGAAGTATCATCATAAAAGAATCGCCTATCTCGATCTGATGGCCTTAGCTTCATCGATCAAAAAAATTTAATTTTGACGATCACGAATGATGATGCGAATGATCTGATAGATGAAGATCTCTGATAGGATTCGAAAAAATCTACAACGATGATCTCGATGATGTTTGTAGCATACTATTAAAGTTTCACTTCAATCGAATATCGTTATCATGGTCAATTTAGTATGGAATGATTTCGACCGTTAAATTAGAAACAAGTGATCAAAGGGTTAAACGGCATTCGATTATGAGATAATTTTTTAGTTAAATAATTTTTATTATAATTTTAAATATTTTATATAATGATGATGATAGTAAAATTTAAATCATTTTCATATAAACTGTTCATGTTAAGCAGATATTGCAAAAGCACGAGCATAACAACCAGTGAAGTTTCAGAATGGTTATCAGGAAGACGTATAGTTTTAGATCATTCTTCATCTCACGAGTTAAATTTTATAATCACCATTATAAAAAATAATTAAAATAGTAGCTCAAGATCATTTATAAAAAAATTATCTCATAATTGGATACCGTTTGATCCTTTGATCACTCGTTTATCATTTAACGATTGCCAAAACTAATCCTATACTAAATTGACCAAGATAACAATATCCGATTGAAGTAAAAACTTTGATAGTATGCTATAAATATCATCGAGATCAAAATTGTTGCAGATAGGTTTTGGAAATCCATCGAAGGTCTCTATCTTATCAGATCATCGCATCATCGTCATTCGTGGTCGTCGAAATCAAATTTTTCTGATCGACGAAGCTAGGACCATCGGATCGAAGGCGATCTTTTGTGACGACACTCTAATGATAATTATTTTGATAATGAACGATGAAGATGTATATTAAATTTTAAAATTATAAAATATTTAAAAAAAAATATATATGACAGCGAGTTATAATTAACCGTTGTCCATAAATTAGATTATAGCACAGCAGGTTCTTACTAACTTCTGCTATAGATCTAACTTATGACAGCGATTACAATGAACTGTTGCTATAGGATGACCTATGGTAGTGATTTTTTATAACCGCTGCTATAGGTCCAACCTACGATAGCAATTTTCTGTAACTGCTGCTATATATCGGACCTATAGCAGCGGTCTGTAATTGCTGCTATATATTAGACCTATAGCAGCGATTACAAAAACCGCTGCTATAGGTCCGACCTATGATAGTGGTTAACGAAAATCGCTGCCGTAGGAGCTATGGTAGTGGTTTCGAAAATCGCTATCATAGTAAGCACTGCCGTAGGCCATTTTGTAGTAGTGACTGTCATAGGTCCAATCTATGACGGTGGTTAAGCATAACCACTGCCATATGTCAAATCTTTCACACCGGTATCAACCACTGCCATATGTCAAATCTTTCACACCGGTATCAACCGCTGCCATAAATTGGATCTATGGTAGTAGTTTTGAATTACTACTGCCATTGATTAGACCTATGGTTAGCAATTTTTCTATAAGATAATGTATGGCAGTGGTTATATTTAACCGCTACTATAGATGCATCATATAAATATTTTTATTTTTTTGAATATAGTAGAATTTTAAAATTTAAAGTCTATCTTCATCATTTTTTATCTAAATAATTATCGTTAGAGTGCCATCATAAAAGACCACCTCGATCTGATAGCCCTAGCTATATCGATCAATAAAATTTGATTTCGACGACCATGAATGACCGCATATGATCTGATAGATAAAGACCATCGATTGATTTAAAAACTTGCAATGATGATCTGGATGATATTTGTAGTACATTATCAAATCTCACTGTAATCATAATCATTATCATGGTCAATCTAACACGAGATGATACCAAGCATTAAATGAAAAATAATGATCAAAAGATCAAACACCCTGATTATGAGGTAATTATTTAGATTAATGATCTTTGATACTACTTTGATCATTTGTACGATGGTGATTATAAAATTCAAACCACATATATATCAACGATCCAAAACTATATATCTCATGATACTCATTTTTAAAGGCCTTATATAATTATGCTTGTGCTTTTGTAAGATATGTTTAACATGGATAGTTCATATAGATATGGTTTGAATTTTATGATCACCACTGTACAAATAATTATAGTAGAAGCAAAGATCAATTATCTAAAAAAATATCTATTAATTAAACACTATTTGGCCTTTTAATAACTTATTTTTTATTTAATGATCGAAATCATCCAGTACTAGATTGATCATAAAAATTATATCTAATTAAAATAAAATTTTGATAGTATGCTATAAATATTATCGAGATCATCATTTTAAGTTTTTAGATCAATCGATAATTTTTATCTATCAGATCATTATGCGATCATTCATGATCGTTGAAATTAAATTTTATCGATTGACATAGCTAGGACTATCGGATCGAGACGGTCTTTTGTGATGATATTCTTGTGAGGATTTATGGTGCTCTCAAGCCTTGGGAGGCCACGAGAGGAGTTAGGGTGTTGGCTCCAGGGATTCAAGGAACTTGGTTGGTGCTTTGGAGACTTAAAATTCAAGGTGAAGTAAGAAATCAAAGTCGGAGAATCAAGATTGTAGAAAAGAGATTTTCTGCAGGTTAGCCAGCTCAGTCCAAAACTGAATTGGCTAAGTCTCAGTGCATAGACAAAATAGAGAGTTGTACGTTCAGAACTGCTGGCATGGCATAGAACTGGATTGGCTTAGTTTTAGACTGAGCCGACCTAGTGGAACTTAGCTGACTCAGTGCTGAGATTGAGCCGGCTCAGTGCACAGGTAGAGTTACATGAGGGTCTATTTTGGACTAGGGTCTAGGTTGATCCTAGGGTCTTAAGGCCTGGTTTGAGAGATCTTAAGGGGGCTAATTCATGTATTGATCGAATCTAAATCTAGAGGATGAGAGCATGGAAGACATAGGTATACATAGGCTTGGTGAGTGCTTTCATGTATTGGGTTAGTCGGGAAGTTTTTTGGTCAGGCCTAATGGCTATGTATAAATACATAGGTTGTATTAGGGTTTTCAAGATTGAAATCAATACAGACCTTTTCTCCCTCAACTCTCTTCTTCTCTTCTCTCTAGAGTTGCCATCCTAGGGTTCCTGAAGAAGCTCTAGAGAAGGGGGCGTCTCCCTCAAGCCCAAGGAGGGAGGCACCCCATCATAGATCCAGGTGGAGGATCGGTATTTGCTACCCATAGAGAACATCATAGGTTCCTTCAGATCCGTGCTAAAGATTAGGAGCTTCCGCAATATGATATCAGGATACTTGTAATGTCAAAGATGATTGATGTTTGAGCGATATCATGTGTCTACAATTTGGTATCAAAGTTAGGTGATGCCTGAAACATTATGGATGATAATATGGTATCAGAGCCAAGTTTAAGAGCCTGATGGTGCATGAAAGGAAAGAAAAAATCGTACAAGATAAAATCAAAAATCTGCATAAGGATTCTATGGTATGTCTCAAATCTATCTTTATTATTGCTGTGGTTTAGCCAATCGAAAGTAGCGAGTTGAAGGTGGAGGTTGAGTGGATTAATGAAAAAGAATTTTTCTAGGGTGGAAGAATTTGGTGCATGTTTCGCTAATCGATCTTGGTGAAAAGGTTGAGGTGTATGATGGTTATGTGATAGGTAGGGAGTGCTAGAGTGCTGCAGTAGCGCTTCCTTGGAGATGTAGGGTTGAGAGAGGCTCGACGATGTAGCAACCAAAAAAAGTATCTCAACAGAAAGCATCAGCATTCTTTAGAAAGATGGATAGTGTAGGACTATTGAAGAGAGATTTTTCAAAAAATAATGGTCAAAGAAAGGTTGAAGAAGCGACTATACGTCCTTCGGTGTCTGGAAGGTGGAAAAGTAGTCAGAAATGTATTCAGTGGTTCGATTAGAGCATGAATTTATGAAATCTTAGGAGTGATGAAGATGGATGATCCATGGAGATCTAGTAGGTTAGGGTTGGATGGCTGTAGAGTAATGTAGAGATGAGTCAGGGAGCGCTAGAGTGCTGCAGGGGCACTACCTTGGAGGTACAGGAGTAGAGAGAGGCTCGATGGTGCAACAGTCAAGGAGTGTATCTCAGTAGAGAGTGTTAGTGGTATCTCAAAGAGATCGAGAGTAGGTCTTAGGAAGAGCCAGGAGGTCTTAGGGAGTGCCAGAGGCATCTAGCAGTCGAAAGTATCATGGATCAGATTTTTTCTACAGGAGCATCAGAAAGAGTCGCGGTTTAGATGGAGGATGGTTCTCCGGGCACAACTGAAGCAATGGCTGATGTAGGGATAGAAGAGAAGGACTAGGATGAAATTTTTTAGGATTCAGTCACTGAATTCAGAAGAGTTGGATGAGTTTTTGAATTTTGGAGGTGCCCACGGATTATGGAGGTATCCGAGATGGCTTCAAAGAGGGCCACAGAGTGCAGAGGATTTGAAAGGGCAGCGATGGTGTTCGAGGTGCAGTGGTGGGCTCAGTAGTACAGTATTGAGTAGTTAGCCTCGAGGGACTCAGTGACAGAGTCGACTTCTGCGACATCAAGTGGACTTTGGATATAGATGGAGCTCCGGAGAGGTGGCTTCATAATTAGAGAGAAATTTGACATGAGTTTAGAGCAGAGGGATGCGAAAGGATCGATATCCTAGCACCAGCACCGATGATGCATAATTCCAGATGGAGCGGCATATGCAGGAGGATAGGCATAGTTTTGATGATACCATGTCAAGGTTTTTAGCGAGTGTCGGTATAGGAACGTTGTAGGTTCTCCAGGAAAGTCTAGAAAAAGTGATGTAGCTACTAAGCAGAAGGGATCCTACAATTCTAGGATGGTGCAGAGGTGCAAGCCAAGGTCTTCAGCAGTGAAAGCAGTCATCCCAAAGGCCTCAAGGGTGCACAACTACTGAAGAGGATTGGCAGAGACGATGATTGCATAAGGGGCTGTCAAATGCGCAGGGACAATGAGATCATGTAAGAGGTCATTACCGAGGACTTTACCGAGGCTTAGGAGCACCAAGATGGAGATTGTGAGGATTTGTTATACTCCTAAGCCTTGGAAGGCCATAGGAGGAGTCAGGGTGTTGGCTCCAGGAATTCAAGAGGCTTGGTTGGTGCTTCAGAGACCTGGGATTCAAGGTGAAGCAAGGAACCAAAGTCGAAAAATCAAGACTGCAAAAAAAAAATTATAGGTTAGCCGGCTTAATCCAAAACTGGATCGGCTAAGTCTCAGTGCATAGGCAAAATAGAGAGCTGCGCGTTTGGGACTTCTGGCATGGCACAGAACTAGGCTGGCTCAGTTTCAGACTAAGCCAACCCAGTGGAACTTAGCCGGCTCTATACTGAGATTGAGTCGGCTCAGTGCGCGGGTAGAGTTACGTGAGGGTCTATTTTGGATTAGATTTTGGGTTGATCCTAGGGTCTTAAGGCCTGGTTCAAGAGATCTTAAGGGAGCTAACTCATATATAGGTCGGGTCTAGATCTAGAGGATGAGAGCATGGGAGACATGGGTGTACATGACTCGGTGAGTGCTTTCATGTATTGGATTAGCCGAAGAGTTTTTTGGTCGGACCTAATGGCTATGTATAAATACATAGGTTGTATTAGGATTTTAGTATGCTATAAATGCTGTGGAATAAAATCTTTTCTCTCTCAACTCTCTTCTTCTCTTCTCTCTAGAGTTGCCGCCCTAGGGTTCTTGAAGAAGCCTTAGAGAAGGGGGGCATCTCTCTCAAGCCTAAAGAGGAAGGCACCCCATCATAGATTCAGATGGAGGATTGGTGGTTTGCTGCCCATAAAGAATGTCATAGATTCCTTTAGGTCCGTGCTAAAGATCAAGAGCTTTCACAATATGGTATCGGAGCTTGTGATGCCAAGGATGATTGGCATTCGAGCGATATCATAGAACATCAATTGGTATCAGGGAGAGGTGATGCCAGTTGGTGCGTTTACAATTCTAACAATAATTATTTAGATAATGAATGGTGAAGATGAACTTTAAATTTCAAAAATATATCATATTCAGAAAAAAAAAATGAAAAAAATGTATATTATGCATCTATAGTAGCGATTGGCAAAAATTGCTGCTATAAGGTCCATTGCAGTGGTTGATAATTATTGCTATAGATCAAATGGAAATGATTATATATAACCATTGCAATAGACTTATGGTAGTGGTTTTGAAAATCACTATCATAAGTTTGGTTATATTTTTCCTACGCATCGAGCAGTTTTTATCTTCCCTTCTTGGCTTCTTATTCATCCTCTCTCTCCTCTCTACTCGAGTCCTAGCTATCCTTCCCATCGCCGACCCACCCCTCCATCGGCCTGCCTCATCGCTGGCCGCCTCCCTCTAGTGCCACCCCCTCCCCCTCTCTCTCTTTCTCTCTTCTCGCCTTGGCTATCCATGCCCTAGCTACCCACCCCATGCCAGCCTGCTTGTCACTACCCCTTCCCTTAGCCCCATCATCAGCTCCAACCCCCTTGGCCTCGGCCTCACCTCCCTCGGCCCCAACCCCATCCTTATTAGCCTCACCTCCCTCAGTCTCGATCTCCACTGCCCCCTTCCTTCTAGCTCCACCACAGGCCCGCCCTGCCATCGGCTCAACCCCCTCGGCCCCGGCCTCCTTTGGCCTATCCCTTCCTTTTAGCACCACCGTCAGCCCATCTTACCACCTTGGCCCTCCCTTTAGCACCACCGCTGGTGACCCTCATAGTCTATGCGACCTCCTCTCCACAGATATAATTTTTTTATTTAATTTTATATAATATTAATAATTAATTATAATATTTATAATAATATTTATTATTATATTTATAATAATTATTATACATATAATTATAAATATTATAATAAATATTATTATAATATTTATTATAATAATATTATAATAGTATTATAATATTATTATAATAATATTATAACTATTATAATATTATTATAATAATATTATAATAAACGATCCATCATGGGCTGCGGGTCAAATGGGCTGACTAGGGCTGCTAAATATTAATATATAAATTAATAATATATATTATTAGTAAGATAAGGTTCGATTTCAAGCTCGAACTCGATTTTGAGGATGGCTCGGTTCATATTCGAGTCGAATCGAGTCAAGTCGATCTTAAGCTTTATCTATTTTTTATTTATTTTTCTTCATTTAAGAATTACTTAAATTGATGTTATGTTTTAAGGATATTCAATTAGCACTAAGATGCCACTAGGACAGAAGAAGATGCCATTATGTTTTAAGGATATTCTACCAATAATCAATATATTATAAATAATACTTATCTTA
Source organism: Cocos nucifera (assembly GCA_006176705.1). Taxonomy (NCBI): domain Eukaryota; kingdom Viridiplantae; phylum Streptophyta; class Magnoliopsida; order Arecales; family Arecaceae; genus Cocos; species Cocos nucifera. The sequence continues at coordinate 610,531 of QRFJ01001279.1, forward strand.
TATCATTTTTTATTTTATTATTTTTTATAATATCTTATTTTTAAAATTAGTTTTTTTTTTTTCTTTTCTTAAAGAGGCTATGATGATTTCGAATGGAAAGTAGTTAATTCTTAGTAAATTTTAGTAATATAAGTTCTCTTATTTTTTCTC
>QRFJ01001279.1:610705-625808 GCA_006176705.1 Cocos nucifera
TGTATCAAATCATGCATGTTTTCAGATCTAAATTATCACATAATAATCTAAAAAATTAGATTTAAATTGATCTAATCAAAATAAATTCTAATCTAGACAATTATGTAGAACTATTCTACAACTAGTCTAGTCATGCATCTATCATATCTCATATGATATTTAAAATTAAATAATTTTTATTTGCTGTTTATCAGATGTTATTATAACACTTATAATATCAGAAAAATAGTAAATAAGAAGATCTAAAATATGATTTAATCAGATTAAATCAAAGACATGCAAAACTATTCTATAGAACTATTCTATTCTAGAACTAGTCATGCATATCTTCATGTTCTTAGATCCAAATCATTTAATTTTAATTTTTCTGATTTCAGATCTGATCACATCTCATGTGACATCTGAAATCATTTTATTTTCTAATTAAAATAAAATTAAAATCAGATCTAAACAATTTAGAACCATGGCTCTGATACCAGTTGAAGGGAAATCCTGATTTCCCGGTCCAGGTTCGTCCAGATCTGATTAGATCAAGAGATATATTTCAAAAATTTTTCTCTTGATCTCAATCAGATCTTGATATGTTTCAGATCTGATTCTTATTATTTTAATAAATAAAATAAAATAAGATAAATTAAATCAAATTTAATTTACCTGATTTGGGTAATCCTATTACCCTGTAGATGATCCTGATTGCAGCGGAAGGTTCTGGATCTTAGCCACGCAAGCGCCTGGCCTCTACCGGTATCCACTCGGGTTGGATCTGGAGATCCTCTTCTTCTCTATCACACCTCCAAAAATCAGATCTGGATCTGATCTGGAGGATCTTCAAAACTCTTTTGAAGATCTGCAGTCGTCCTTTTGCAGCAGCGCAGCCTTCTTGCTTTTGATCGCCTTTCCTTGATCTGAATCGCACCAACCTAAGTCCAAAACACCTTTTGGACGTGGAGAGCAAGGGGAGAAGAGACTATGGCATGGAGAAGGAGGGGAGAGGCAGCCTTGGGGCGTGGGGTTTCTCAATTGCATTTTTTATTAGGGTTGGGCGCAGGGTCTTATTTATAGACCTCTTGTGATCCAACTCCTCTTCCTCTCAACCAATCACAACCCTTTGTGAAATCAGATCTAAATCTGATTGGTTGGAATAGAGACCCCTGGATTCCTCCTTAGAGGATGCCTAAGACCAGTCAAACTTGGATTCTTAGTAGAACTCTGAATTGGAATCCAAAAGGGAGGTGGAGTCCTTGTCCAACAAGGACTCCTAGGCGCCTCCTACTTGGGCTCACGCCACCCTTGGCGTGCGCCCTTCTCCTTGCCAGGTTCTGGCAGGGGGACAGGCCCCCACCAGCTCTCCAATAGGTGCATGACATGTGGTCAAAAGTCAAAGGGTCAATGGTCAACGTTTGACCAGTCAAAGGTAGACTTTTGACCAAAGTCAAAGAACAAGAAATGGCAGGTGACCAAAAATGGCAGGTAATGTCTTACAAATAAGACAACCTATTTCTGACTTGGACAACCTCCAGTCAGACCATATGAAGGCCTCTGATTGAGCACAAACTCCTTTGGCTCAGTCAGGACAACTTATTTATGATAGTAAAAGAAGAACGTTAGGTTCAATCGAGTGCTAGCACGATTTTCCTTGAACCTAATTGAATCTCATTCAGATCAATTGAACTAGATCAGTTCAATTGATGATCACCAGATTCAAACCCTTGTTTGTGTGACCCAGTTAGGTTCAGTTCTGTATGGTAATGGGATATGTCATGATCTCTATCATCGACATCATCGAAACTCCTTTCGATGGATCAGAACTCTTCTGATTCGAACAGCTAGAATGATCGATCATCTAAATCATTCTAATTGCTCCCAAAATCCACCAGTGACACCTAGCAGTATATGGTGGCAACCCATCAGAGCTGAATGCGAACCTCTTGGTGCAGCTACCTGTGTGATTAAGTTCTTCTATCTTGAGCCCCGATCAGATTAGGGTTAAGGTGAACTCGTCAAACCCTAGTCTCTGTAATATGATGTAATCATTCGATTCGAGTCCAATGTGAAAATCTAAATAGAAACTCTTTCTATTATTTCACTCTACCATGGCCATGGATTTCTGGACTTGATTCTCATGATCATCATAGGGCTGCTCCTCTACCACCGAGGTAGATAGATTCCATCTTGATGCAATCCAGTTCCTACAATGAACATGCTATAGCCAACATACACCTCAGGGTTCCATATGGCTAGGAGACCGAGTAATGGTGTAGTCAAACTATAACACCCTCAAGGTGAACTGCCGATGCATCTCAGGTCAAAGAACCAGACACACTACTGCAGCATCGAGTCAGTCATTGACGAGAAGGTAGACTCCCTAATGACTACTCGAGGTGGTCACGCTCAGTGCCCTCGTTCTCTAACGAGTACCTGTACTCTCGCTCCGGTGTCTCCACACCGTAGACTCAAGACTCATCTACTAAAGAGAAGCGATTGTACACCAACCTTCCGGATCAATCACCATCCTCGTGATGATCCTATGGTCGGGAGCTGTTTATGAGTTAATAATGATTATTCATGTCTTAAATTTTCAACTCTTGAAAATATGAATTATCATTACCATTAACTCAAAAGATGTATCACAGACACTAAATACACATGTGTGATAGAAAATAACCCATTTCATTAAATTATAGTCAAAATTACAATTTTGCCCCTAGAAGTGTATTACAAGTGTCAGCCAATTTTGGCTTCTAGGGCACATATATCTAACACGTACCTCCTAAACTAGTCAAGTATTCTAAGTTAGTGATCCCTTGGAGCCTTAATGGGATGTTGTTATGAGGATGGTGCCTAGGCATATCTTTGATGATACCAAGGTTGATGATGATATTGGACCATGCATACAAAGTGCTCATCTAGGATAAAATTTACTTGGTACTATTGATTAAATAGTATTCTTTCGACCATTATCTCCTTCGATAACCTCTCCTCATCCATTAAACAGTCCCACACTTTCCATCTTCCTAGAGAATCTTGATGCTTTCTGCTGAGATATCTTCCTCAGCTGCTATATTACTAAGCCTCTCTCAACCCTGTATCTCCAAGGAAGCGCTATTATAGCACTCCAACATTTTCTATCTTGTCTACCATCATACATTTTGATTTTTTCTCTAAGATCGACTAGCAAATCATGCACCCAAATCTTCCACCCTAATCCTCTCAGTCTCTACCTTCAACCTGCTGCTTTCGATTGGCCAAACCATAGTAATAACAAAGATAGATTTGAGACATATCATAGAATACTTATATAGATTTTTGATTTCATCCTGTATGACTTCTCCTTCTCTTTCACGCACCATCAGGATCTGATACTAATTATTGTAATCTATGGTACCACTTTGATACCAAATATTGGTATATCATTCTGAAATCACCTAGCTTTGATATCATTTTGTAGAAACTCCTGATCTTTAGCATGGATATGAAAAAAATATTTGATGTTCTCTAAGGCAGCATACCATAGATCCACCATCTAGATCTATGCCAGGGTGCCTTCCTCCTTGAGCTTGAGGAAAGGGCCCCCTCTTTCTAGGGCTTCTTCAAGAATCTAGGGCTACAACACTAGAAAGAAGAGAGAAGAGAGATTGAGAGAGAAAAGATCTGTATTTATTACTTTCATAAAAATCCTAATACAACCTATGTATTTATACATAGCCATTAGGCTCGACTAAAAACTCTCCTAACTAACCAAATATATGAAAGCACTCACCGAGCCCATATACACCCATGTCTCCTATGCTCTCATCTTCTGGATCTAAATTGGATTCATACATGAGTTAGCCCTCTTAAGACCTCTCAAGCCAGGTCGTAAGTCCTCTAGGATAAGTTCCTATCCTAGCCTCAAATAGATCTTTCATGTAACTCTGCTCGTGCACTGAACCGACTAACCTGAGATTGAGTCGGCTCAGTCTGGCACGGAGTTGGCCCAGTTGTGCACCATGCCAGCAATTTTGAATGCGAACCTTTCTGTTTGGCCTGTCCACTATGACTTAGTCGATCTAGTTTTTGATTGAGCCAACTAACCTGCTAAAGAAGCCCTTCTATGTAGTCTTCATGTCTTGGCTTTGGTTTCTTACTCCACCTTATGTCCCAGGTCTCCGAAGTACCAACCAAGCCCCTCAAGATCCTCAACACCCAGACCTCAAGCCTATGGAGAGCTACACACCGTCTTCATTCTAGGACAACTTCTATCCTAGCCCTAGGATCATACATGTCTTTATCTTTTATAGTCAACATCCTGACTCCTCCAGTGGCCTTCCAAGACTTGGAAGCACTACCAATCCTCACACATCTCAGCTACAGAACATCGTGAGTACTATGGTGATGAGGCTCTCCATATATTTTGGAGCTGACTTTACAGGCCTTAAGGATATATTAGCTAGTATTTTAGCTCCAGCCCCTCCAACTTCAGCTCCAGCTCCAACTGCTCCAGCTCATGCTCCATCTTCTCTCGATGATGATGATTTAGATTTAAATGTAGACTTTTGATATATTTTTTTAAAAAATATTATAATAAATTTTATTCAATAATAAAATTTGAGTATTTCAGATTATTCTTGTGTTATAATTGAACTACATTTATTAGATAAAAAAATCAAATATTGAAATATATATATCTTTTTCTTATTCAAAATCTATGGTAGTGGTTGGAATTCATTGCCGTAGGTGAGCCAACTACTGTCGTAGATCATATTTCAACTACTGCAATAAGTTATGACAATGGTTGAGAAACTGCTGCATTAGCTTTATGGCAGTGGTTGAATAACTACTGTCATAGATAATTATAGAAGCAGTTATGCAACTGCTGCTATAGATAACCTAGGCAGTGGTTATACAACTGCTACTATATATGATCTATGACAGTGGTTGCATAACCATTGCTATAGTCAACTAAGGCAGCAGTTGAATAACCACTATCATAGACACATATGGAAGTGGTTGTATAACTGCTGTCATTGATTTTCTATGGCACCAGTTATATAACTGTTGCAATTAGTGTCCTATGGCAGCGATTACGATAACCACTGTAAAAATCATTGCCATATATCTATGGCGATGGCGATAGTAGTAGCGATTATGTAATCGCTGTTATAGGCTATGACAATAGTTTTTTGGATTGGATAAGCGGTTCTGAACTATTACCATAGCCCTTTATTGTAATAGTGCAATCAGTTGCATCTTAAAGCCTCTATGGATGCTGTTAGATGGTTAACATTTCAAGCTTATGCTTTTAGAGGACATGATGAAAGCTTGAAATCCAAAAATTGAGGTAATTTTATTGAGATAATAAAGCTTCTGGCTTCTTATAATGAGAAAGTGAAGGAAGTTGTCTTCGAGAATGCCCCTTAGAATGCAAAATATACATTACCTACTATTCAAAAAGATATTTTACATATTTTTGCTAGAAAGGTGCAAAATGAAATCCATGATGAGATTGGTGATGCAAAATTTTATCTAATTATTGATAAAGCTCGAGATGAATCCAAAAGAGAATAAATGGCCTTTGTTGTTAGATTTGTAGATAAATGTGGCTTTATAAAGAAGCGATTTTTGGATTTAGTTCATATTAGAGACATAATTGCATCAACTCTTAAGTAGGAGATTTGTTCAATTTTATCTCATCATGCTAAGAAAAATGCCTTGAATTCTCTCATAATAAGCCACAACGAAGTTCAGGATAATGAATAGAGTCCAACAAGCCCAAGAACATCCTAATTGGAGTCCAAATGGAGGAGATACGTGTGAAGAAAAATCAGCAGCAGGTTGGTACGGTCCATAAGCTGCCGGTAGGGCCCATGGGTCGATGCAGGCTAGTGGGTCATCGATGCATGGCGTGGGCCGACCGTGAGTGCACGACCCAGGCCAGTGCCTGTGCTAGTGTGGCCTAGGCCCAAGCAAGCACGCACGCTGGCACGACCCAGGCCAAGGCGAGCTTGCCGCAGGCGTGGCCCAGCGTGGGCATGCCATGCACGACCCAGCATGCTGCCAGGCCTAGCACATGCAGCTTAGATAGGTGCGTGGCCCAACACGCACGATGCCCATGTGAGCATCCATGCTGCGCACCCTGCACAGCTAATTGGGCATGGTCCACCATGGACCGACGCCTATGCAGTTCATGGTGGACCCTTTAAGGGTCTACCGCAAGAAATCACAGCATATGGGGTATTTTTGTCATTTTGGCATATGTGGCAAGTGGGGATTAGCTCGAGTTCATAGTGCGGTTGGTCCACGGGTGGTGCACAATGCCAAAATGCGCGATCTAGCAGTCAGAAAGGCTTGCAGTGATAATCCAAGGGTCAAGGGCTTCTTAAAGTTGTAATCGGAGATTGTACTCCGATCTGGCCTGAGTTTCAAGCCTATAAAAGGCCTGTTAGGCCGTAGGCTTCAGTAGGTAGGGTAAGCCGAGAGCAGAGAGTCCTAATGAGTAGTGGACAATTGATAGTAGTCTTGAAATATATTGAGGGCGATAGCGGATAACAGGAGCAGGGGGCTTCAGACAGATAGCTAGGTAGCAGACAGTGGTCATTTCAGAAGGTCTTCAAAAGAGAGCTTTGTAAGGATAGCTTCTTATTAAGAAAATTGTATATGAATATTGAGAGTGAGTAATCTCCTCTTATATTTATTTCATTCTCATAGTGAAGCTTTGTGTGCTCCGTGGAGATAAGTCTTTGAGCTGATCTACGTAATATTCTGGTATGAGATTTTCAATAATTGATATCAGAACTTGGTGGTATCAGAGCACGGATTATGGTAGTAGTGATCAATATTCAATAATATAGAGAAGACAAGCTCAATCAAGATGGAGATCAATTGATACGATGGTAAGAGCAATTTTTTCTTATGGTAAGTGAGGGTGAAGGACGTGGTTATCCAACTCGAGTTGATCGATGCTCTTTTATACGAGAAGATGCCTACTACCATAGAGGTGAATGATTGAAAGTGGCTCCGGATGTAGGTGGTGAGTATGATCCACTTGTACCTAGTGGATGATGTGGCGATCCATGTACTTGATAAGATTTTTTGATGGTGATATGGTCGAAGCTTGAAGAATTGTATATGATAAAGTTGCTCACCAACATGCTATTTCTTTGGAGGCAGTTCTACTAACTATAGATGGACAAAGGTCAGAGCATGCAGAAGCATTTATCCAACTTTCAAAAAATTTTCACCTACCTTCTCAGCATTGGCAAGAAAGTTGAAGAGAAGACCAGAGCGTTGATCTTGCTAACGTTGCTTCCCCCTTCATATGAGTCCTTGGTAACTACTCTTCTAGTGGAGAAAAGCACCATCAAGATGGACGACGTTACTACAGTAATTTTTCAGAATGAGGTTCTTAAGTGGAAGAACCCAGATTCGAGCTCAGATAGTGGTAGCTCAACCTTGGCAATTTCTGGAGGAGTATGGGGTGAAAGATAAAGTAGCAGGAGATCATGAGATGGATGGTCTAGGTCCAAGATGAAGGATCAGAGTAAAATTAGATACTATCGGTGTGACAAGTTGGGACATCATATCAAAGATTACCCATAATTCAAAGATCAGATACAGGCTATTGTGGCGATGGTTAGTAGCGATACAGAAGGCAGTGATGATGTCCTTTTAGTAATTGATGAAGTAGATACTTCTTTCTTTCAGTGGATTATGGATTCTATTTATTTTCATCATATATGTTGTAGAGAGGAGCTGTTTGATTTCCTAAAAATTAGAGAGAGCACTATGTTCTTGCCGGATGAATCAAGCTATGAGGTCAAGGGTAGCGAGATGATCAGCATGAAGCTCCATGATGGAATAATGAAGAAGTTGGGTGAGGTCCGATACATATCCAACTTTAAGAAGAATCTAATCTCACTAAACAAACTGAATTTGATCGTCTTTAGATGGAAAGCTGATGGAGGAATCCTAAATTGAAGGAACCAGATCTAGGGTTTCATAGGTAGATCTTGAAACATTTTTAAGATCTTATAGCAGAAGACTTAAATAAATCTAAAATTTATTTAAATAATCATGTAAATACCTAGATCTCAGATCTATTACATGATTAAGGTATGATATTAAATTAAAAATTAAAATCAAATAAGAAAAAAAAGATCGATTAAATTAACCTAGATCTATACTATATTAAATGCAGGTATTAAGTTTATAGATTAGATCTATTACTTGAGCAAGTTTAAACGTTCTAACTTACTGATCTGGACTTGAGGATGAAGTCATGAGTCGCACATGCATCCAGCCTTTAGGAGTCATCCACACGAGCCTACGATCTCTAATCTAAAGTTTGATGTAGAAAATCAGCACAGTATGCTAGTACTATGCGGATCCTTCTTTGACGGTCGATCCGATGCTCCTTTCTTTGAAATTTGGACTCTCTAAAATATGAGAAGGAAGATGAGAGTTTGCTAATCTGAGACTCTCTCAAAAAACTCAAAATGAAAGGAGGAGAGATTGAAAATAAAATAGTCTTAGAAGAAGATCCTTTTCTTCTTCTCTTTTTTCTCACCTAGACACCTAGTTTGGTGCCTATGGAACCCCCATACCCAAGGATCCTCTTCCTCTAATTTTTGCACACCCCAAACCTCTCCCAAAGCTCTATATTTTAAAAAAAAATTAGAAAATAATTCATCCAATAAATAAAGAAAAAAAAGAGTCTAAGTTAGGTCAAATTTCTAGACTAGGAATATCCAAACATGAAAAGTTGTTGGGGCGCCCAACTCTTAGGCGCCTTATCCACAAATTTTGGCATGGACCAGCAAAGAAGGGTGCATAAAAAAGAAGATTATTTTTATGGAATAAGAGAAGAATTAATTAAAAGAGAGGGTGGCACTCAAGGGATGATGTTTTGGTCAACAAGAATTCTATCTCACAGAATCCTAAGCAAAACCAATTTCTTCTTTGACTTGGTCTTCCACCTAACTTTTATATATGACTTGGAGGGAGAGAGGAGGCATGAAAATTAGGAAGAAATAGATTTTTCATGAAAAATATCTAAAAAATAGGTATGGAGGGTGTTGGGACCAAAGTGGCATAAAAAGATAGGGAGTCCTAATCACACTAGGACTCCTATTTTGACTTGGTCAAACAAGATCTTTGAATCAAATAAAATCAAGATTAAATCAATCCAATTAAATAAGGCTCTAACTAATTTAAGAACTTAATTAAATTAGACTAAATTAGATTTAATTCTAATTTATTTTTTAATTAAATTAAAAAATTAGGTTAATCCGAGTTCTAGTTAGACTAAGACTAGTTCTTCCTTATACTTGGTTTATCCAATAAACCAATTGAACTTGATCCAATTAAGTCCAAACCAAATCTAATTAAATAATATTTAATTAAACTTAATCTCAATCTATTGGCTTAATCAAATTAAGCTAATTAGCAATCTAATTGCTAATCGATCCTCCTACAATACTTGCACTAGGTTAAACACCAATCGTATTGATTATTTAACCCTAGAACGATTCTTAATCGTTGATCAACCATCTGATCAGATCATAAGCTCTAATGTGTGTGATCTCATAGGTCCGAACCTAAGCTATAGCATAAGAATAAATTTTTGTATCAATCGAAAAGACCATCTAGTAATGATACCCAACAATCGAATAGGTCGAAGGTATAGAACACCATCCTTAGAACCCATGCGGATATAGTTTTCATATAATTCATCCTCTTGACCACAATGCTGATAGAACACATCAGAGTTCAACTATCAACTCTGATCAAATTGTCTACATTATATTTCAAAATATCAAATCCATCTGATGAATTATCCTGGTCAAGATTTTGCTATATTGAAATATAGTGATACATTCTTCTCCAACTCTTGGAGTGGTCAATTCCATCTTGATCACACTCCGACTTTGTAAGTACTTGACTATGCCCAGAAGCCTTCCGCTACTGAATTGAAAATTTAGTTAGTTCAGTACCAAAGCACAGTGAGTTGTTTGCAAGTCACTGAGGTGATCTCAGGTCTAAGGGATACTTATATCTATATCCCATTAGAGACATTCTCGATAGCAGAATGCTTTGAAGTTGGCCACGTTCAATGATAATGTACCCATACATCTCATCTATATGCTATACCAGTGTCTCCATACTCTTTGGTTAAGAGGATAATAAGACATTTTCGATAGCAGAATGCTCTAAAGTTGGCCACGTTCAATAACGATGTACCCATACATCTCACATGTATGCTATACTAGTGTCTCCACACTTCTTAGTTAAGAGGACAACCATCCTATGTGGCATATAGCAACCTATGCTCGATAGATGCTGTCGTCCTAATTAACAGCCTACCATTTGATCGTGAATAAATTTAAGGACTAATCGATAAATTCTTTCTTTATCGAAACTAAATAGTTCTAAGGACTTCATCACAACAATGGAGTTCATTAGAAGATGTAAATTTATGATGAAAAATGATGCCAAAATATTTTTATTAATTAATAAATTAATTATAATTATAAAATAGCTCAACCATCAATAAAATTGACTTTGGGATATAATTTTCAACAACTTTCACTTGTCCTAAAGCCACTCGACACAGTATCTAATACCCATCTTCGACTTATGGTTGTCGAACTCCTTAATTGCCAAGGCTTTGGTGAAGGGGTCGGCTAGGTTCTCCTTTCCATCAATTTTTTGAAGGTCGACGTCACCATGATCCACAATCTCACGGACCAAATTAAAGTGGTGCAGAATATGCTTTATCTGCTGGTGTGCCTTCGATTTCTTTGCTTGAGCTATGGCGCCAGTACTGTCGCAATAGAGAAGGACTGGACCTTCAATGGAGGGTGCTACTTCGAGCTCGGTGATGAACTTCCTCAGCCATAGTTCGTTTTGCTACATCTGATGCTATCATATACTCTGCTTCACAAATAGAGTCAATCACTGTATGCTGCTTGAAATTTTTTCAGCAGATGGCTCCACCATTTAGAGTAAAGATATACTCCGACACACTTTTACTATCATCATGATCAGATTGAAAGCTGGAGTCTGTAAACCTCACAAGCTTTAAACCTATTTCACCATAAATCAACCATTGGTTCTTAGTATTTCTCAAATACTTAAGGATGGTTTTAACCATCTTTCAGTGATTTTTTTTAGGATCAGATTGGTATCTACTCATTACTCCTAGTGAGTATGCCACGTCTGATCTCGTACATGTCATTGCATACATAATAGACCCCATTACCAAAGCATATGGGATTCTACTCATACGCTTTCTCTCTTCAGGAGTTGTCAGATAATTCTTCTTAAAGAGAAAAATTTCTTGGCCCATCAGAAGATAGCTCTTTTTGAAATTCTCCATACTGAACCTCTTCAGCATAATTTTTATATACATGGACTGGGATATACCAAGCATCCTTTAAGATCTATTTCTATAAATCTTCATCTTTAGGATCTAGGATGCTTCACCCAAGTCATTCATGAAGAACTATGATGACAGCCAGACTTTTATTTCTTGTAGTGTGGAGATGTCATTTCTGATTAAAAGAATATCATCCACATACAAAATAAGGAATACCACTGCTGGACCATTTGTCCATTTATAAATGTAGGGTTCTTCTCCATTCTTAATGAAGCCATATGTTTTGATCACTTTATCAAAATGCATGTTCCAACTTCGAGATGCCTGCTTCAACCCATTAATGGATCTCTGAAGCTTGCACACCTTAGACTCATCCATGGATGTGAATCCTTCTAGTTGTATCATATACACATCTTCGATCAGTTCTTCATTTAGAAAAGCTGTCTTCACATCCATCTGTCAGATCTCATAGTTCAGATGGGCAGCAATGGCAAGCATGATCCAAATGGACTTGAGCATTACCACAGGGGAGAACGTCTCGTTATAGTCAATACCATAATGTTGATGATACTTTTTGACAACCAGATGGGCTTTATAGGTCTCTACCTTTTCATCTGCGCTCCTCTTTCTTTTGAAAATCTATTTACACCCAATGGATTTAATCCCTTCAGGTGGGTTAACTAATGTCCATACATCATTGACCTTCATGAAATTCATTTTGGATCTCATGGCTTCTAGTCATTTCTTAGAGTTGGATCTTTGCATAGTATCCATGTAAGTGATCGGATTCTCATCGTTCTCATCGAGTTGGATGGGATCACCATTCTGAATCAAGAATCCATAGTATCTATCCAGATGGTGGGGTACTCTATCAGATCGTCTTAATGGTGCGAGTTCACTAGGCTTCAGATATGATCTGATCAAATCTAACTTAGGTTCAACATTCTGTGTCGGACTTTCTACCTATTGAACTTCATCAAGTTCAACCTTAGAGGCAACAGTTCCTTCATCAAGAAACTTTCTTTATAAAATGATTGCCCTAAGGCTGACGAACATCTTTTGTTCATCAGTATGGTAGAAATAGTATTCTTTGGTCTCTTTTGGATATCCTATGAATGTACACTTATCAAATCTAGGTCCAAATTTGTCTGTAACTAACTGTTTGATATAAGTCGGACACCCTCAAATCCTAAAGTATGAAAGTGCTGGCTTACGCCCTATCCATATCTCATATGGAGTTTTAACTATAGACTTACTTGGAATCCTATTTAATAGATAATAAGTCGATTCGAGTGCATATCCCCAGAAGGATATCGGTAAGCTGGCAAATCCCATCATGGATTGGACCATGTCTAACAAAGTTTGATTCCTCCTTTCAGACACACCATCATGCTGTGATATTCCAAGAAGAGTCCATTGGAAGAGAATTTCATTCTCTCATAGATATGTGAGAAACTCACCAAAAAGATATTCTCCTCCTCGGTCAGATCGAAGAGTTTTAATACTCTTTCTATTTTATTTTTCTACTTTACTTTAGAATCATTTGAATATTTTAAAAAAATCAAACTTATATTTCATTAGATATACATATCCATATCTAGATAGATCATCTGTGAAAGTGATGAAGTAGACATATCCACCTTTGGTACTTATGCTCATTGGTCCACATACATCAATATGTACTAGACCTAAGAACTCATTGGCTCTCTCATCTTTTTCAGTAAAAGGTGATTTGGTCATTATACCAAGAAGACAGGACTCATAGTTTGGAAGTGATTCACAATCATTGACTTCGAGAATTTTCTCTTGAGTCAACCTATTTATTCTGTTCTTGTTTATATGACCTAGCCTATAGTGTCATAAGTAGATATCTGATACACTATCTAATTTAGGATGCTTGTCAGTAGAATAGACTACATTAATAGGTTGTGATAACATATATATACCATTATTCAATTATCCATAGAAAGCAGTAACACCATTCATAATGACATTATAAACTCATTTCTTTATTGAAACTTCATAATTATTTATGGCCAAAAGACCTACAAAAATGATATTTAAAAGAAAAACTAGGACAAAAATGATAATTACTAAGAATAATGGTATGAGATTCAAACACAAGTTTTAAAATTTCTAAAGTTAGAACTGAAACTGATCTTCCATCTCTAACATTCAGGAATCTCTCATCTTGCTCGAATCTTCTACTGACCTGCAACCCCTGCAATGAATTATAAGTATGGTAAGGGCTACCGATATCCAATACCCAATCAATAATATCATAAATAGAGAAATTATAAGAAATTATCATATAAATACCTTGCCCAGCAATAGCTTGCTTCTTTCTCTGCCTGTTCGAGTCTAGGAAGGCAATGTACTGAGGACAGTTCCTCTTTCAGTGCCTCCATTTCTTGCAAAAGAAGCATTCGACTTGACTCTCATCGGGCTTGATCTTTGGGGTCTGAGCCTACACAGATGTCGTAGCCTGAATATGCACCTTCTTGGCTTTCTTCTTTTTGTTCTTCTTTCTTTTTCCAAAGGATCGGGAATGAGAAGACGAACCTCCCATTAAGTTCATTGACTCCTTATGGAGTTGGTGATCCTTCTCAATGTTCTGAAGTAACCCCAGTAACCTGTGACAGTCCACTTCAGGCTTTGACATTCTATAATGTGTAAGAAATGGGAGATAAGACTTGGGCAGCGAGTTCAGTATTGCATCTTTCCCAAGTTGTTTGTGCAAGAAAAAGTCGAGCTTGCGCAAATGCTCTATCAGCTTGATCATGTACAATACATGATCAGTGATAGAGGCACCATCCCGTATTTTAGCATTGAAGATGGTGCAACTAGTCTTGTGCCTCTCGACATCATCGAGTGTGCCAAAAGAATCCTCCAATACTAGGAGCATTTCGTTTGGCTGAGCTATCTCAAATTTATGACTGAACTCATCACTCATCACAGCCAGCATAATGCAGCACACCATGGTTTGATCACTGAGCCACTTCTAATAAGTATCTCTGATTGTTCCATGTGCATTGGCAACTGGCTCCTCAGGTGCAGGATCTGTCAGCACATATAGGATTCATTCATGCTCCAGGACAATCTTCAACTTTCGATACCAGCTGTCAAAGTTGAATCCCATCAACTTATCATTGTCCAACAATGATCGAAGCGATAGAAAAGTGGCCATATCTACATAAAGAAAAATCAAAATTTAATTAGTAATTAATTTATTAAATTTAAATATTTAGATTTTAATCAAAAGATTTCTTTACTATTTAATAATCCTAAATAAAAATAGTTATATGTGTAACTAATCATAGCCTCCCTATTAAAGGAATGATAATGGGTCCATCAGTTGGATAACATGGAGGTCCAAAGGCCTGTGCTAATCGATTGATGGAATTACATTCATATATAGATCTCTTGGATACATCTTTCTAATAGTGTCAAGTGGGCCAACCAAAGTTGGGCCTGATCAATATCATTGATTGAATGAGCTAAGTATGGTCATGTTAATGGGTTGGACCTAACTGGACCCTTTTCTGAGAAGGCCAAAGCCAATTAATCAGGGCTGGCAAAATTTAATTACTAAAAAATTATTTAGAGAAATAAGTTGATTTAACCTATCCTTAGATGTACATGGATGGCCAACCAAAGTTGGACTTGGTGACATAGTAAGTCTAGCACCCACTAAGGAAATTAGGGTAATTCCTCAAATTGGAGGTAGGGGCATCAATTCGGAAGTAT
>QRFJ01001279.1:625818-673933 GCA_006176705.1 Cocos nucifera
GGTGAAATTTGGGCTATGTACAAAAACTGGAACAGCAATTGGAAAAATTCTGATCATGTTGGGTGTCAATGTCGCGTGGTTGAGATCCTCTCAGACTTCTCAGAGGAGACTGGCATTAACATATGCAGCTTGGTTGAGGCGAAGGGGTGCTATGTGAGGGGTTCCAGTTGACTAGGCAGCTTTCGGGACCGGAAGTGCTCAGCTTTTCACATAGAATCCCTGCTTTCACTCAAGGGTCATGGCATCTTGAACCAGATGCACTGCCACCAAAGTCCATCAATTGAGAAGGACCTCAAGGAATAACCGTGCCCAGGAGTTGTGTTGATTATAACATTTTATCAGTGGCATGTGGTGCTATGCTTCCTTAAGACCCGAACGCTTGGCTGCATTTGGAAGTGGAGTATGTTAACCTAGAGTAAATGGGTTCACTTCTATTCCAAAGTTAAGTGAGTAAATGGGTTCACTTCTGAAAAATCGGCTTAATCGAAGTGCTCCAGCGAGCATGGTTGAAAAAGGGTGGAATAACTGGGTTGAACGACTCTTACTCCTTATGCCGCTTCCAAATGTGGCCTATATCTCTGGTATCTAGCTTTCAGCTCTCACAGATATTGGAAGTAAAACCAATGGTTTAGCGACCATGATATTTGACGTTTTGAACCACCTCTGCTTCGTTCAAAAGCAAAATGCTATTGCATTCTCTTTATCATCCATAGTATTTTAACTTCATGTGATTAATAGAATGCTCTTTGTATTTGTTGTTTGTTTCATGTGCTTTTCTTGAAAAGCTTGCACGGTAATGATTCTTCAGGCGGTAAAAGGTCCTGCTGTATCTGATTTTTTGTTTTTTACCTTTTAAAAGAGCATATTAACTGTATCTTGCTAATGTTATTTTTGGCATGGTTTTGGACTTTCCCAATGCTCACTGCCATAATGGTCTGAACTTCAACTAAACTTAATATACAAAACTTTGCCTTTCAAACCCCATGATTTTGGAGAACAAGAAGAATGGGATTTTAACTTGCGGTTGTAAAGAATAAATATAGAAAACTTTGCCTTTTAAACCCCATGAACCCCACCAACTGGCTTGCTAACTTTATGTGCTTGAGGCTTATTAATGATAAATAAGTATGTTTAAATTGTCATATAATCAAATAAATTATACAATATTGACCTCCACATATTGATGTGTGTGAACATAACATGGTCAAGTGATTTCAGTTCGAGGGATTGCAGTATCCATGATATAGATTAGAATCTTATGGTCCTAACCGATATCGGTCTAATTATAAGATTTTAAGTTTGGGTTTTGTTCCCCTCTCTCTTCCCCCTTATCCATTAAGTTCTTAAAGCAGCTTCCATCTCTACAACTAGGGTGAGATTTTGATTAGAAATCTTTTGAGACCTATTTGGGCTTTCCTTTTTCTTTTCTTTTTGCCTATTATTTTCCATGATTTCTCTTCTTTGTAACTAGTAAGGGCCTGTTTGGATGCACTCATTAACTGTGGTATTTCATGGGAACCAGGCTGGTGCGAAGAAATTTTGAACAATGAAGACATTTAAACCATAGAAACTAAGAGATTCCCAAAGAGGCGACTAGCAGTTACGGTCTCCGACCATTCAAGGTCTTAGGAGGGGTAGGCTGGTGATAAACCGAACCGTAGGGTCCTGACGAGTAAAAAAGTGGTTGCCTAGGATTTGAAACTACGCTATTGCGCTTGTTAGCGCACCCGCTCTCGGGTGCGGTAATAGAATGCCTGCCTTGAATCCAGCCTTGATGGTTACGATGATAATAGAGAAGAAAGTATGAGAAACGTTAATCATGTAAAAGGAGACGAGATTTAGTTGTTTGCTATTTCAGTTAATTGATTTTCCTGGTTTAAGAAACATTTTACTTCCTAAGAAACAATATTTCATTATTTCTATTATTATCAAAAATTTTGTTTATCATATCATTGACTCTTATTTCATTTAATATTATATGAAGTATTTAAATTTATTTTTATATTTTTTTAATTTACTCGATTTATATAAAAAATAATTTATGCAACTTTACTTTTCTTGGCTCGTTCCTAACCCACTCTCCCCCCTCCAAAATCATCATCCAACTCTACATACCCAACCACGCTTGGAGATGGGTACAAGATATGTATGGGTATACGGTCTTCAATCACAAGATAACGATCTATCTGACTCATATCTATTTCATTTCCATCAATCCTTAGTTTTGCAAGCCCAAACCCTCCTCCTATTCTATGAAATAGTTTCAAAACCCTATTCTCTCAAATCTCCCATGAATATCTCGATAACCCCCTTTAGTCATCTCTTCTCTTCCCAACATCAATCTATTGCCCTTCCATTAACCACTATAAAACAACCATCCTAAAATCACCAATCTTTCAAGGGTGAGTATCCATACAAATCTTTATTCTTCCATTTACCGCTCCAAAAATCATCCTCTGACCAACTATCCGCTGCTGGTGAGTGTGCATGGATCCTCCAACATATTCTATTGCTCGCTTCCCTTTCTTTTGATCCATCTTATCTCTTGGGTTGGGATATATGGCCAAGAATACGGTTTGGGAAGTACGAAAGGATGGGCGTGGGAGAAAAAGGAAGATGAAATAGATGAAAATCTATTAGGTGGAGTTGGGATCAAAGATTGAAGTCTAGGTGGAATGCTTGAGGATAATTCGGCCGTCCTATATATTTTTCTATAATTAATTAATAGAGTTAATCATAAAATTAGGGAATTTAGGTTCTTTCTTCGTGCTACTAGGTTGATGGATTTTGGTTGACAGGAACATCATTTTATGTAGTGTAGTGTAATAATTATCAAGATCTTGTTAGGATTTGGGAACATAGCGATCAAGCTGCTTTTCTTTCGAAAAATTGGTTGAATATATATCCCGAGTACACTGTTATACCTCTTGCTTGATTTGTATTACTTTCCTCATTTCTATATATATTCGATAGTATAATTAGTGGACCAATTCTTCTTAGGTTCGAAAAATGTTGGTTGACGGTATATTAGGTGGAAATGTTGGTTATTCAGTATGCTCGGCGATGCTACGGGTCTCGTTCGCTTGCGATCAAACGGTCAAACCGTCCTTATTACTTGATGATATATTAGGTTGTAATCTCTTTGCGCATGAGCAGCAACTTTTTATTATCAAATTTATAAACTACAAATAAAGGAGGCGCGGCCTGTTCTTTTAGTTCTCCACATCTTTATTATCTCTTTCGGCTAGATATCATCGCATGTTGTATAAGCAAGAGGCTCTACGGCAGCAAAATCCCCGAGCTTGTTGGATCCACGAGGGAGATGCTAATATTAGATATTTTCATATTGCGTAGAAAGAAAAATAAAATCCATTGATTATATAATGGTCAGGGAGAGTGTATATCAAACCCGATTGCCGTCCATACCCTTCTTCATTTTATGGAGCAATGGATTTCCGGCTTTCTTCTTGGTATCTCGTCAAACTCGAGGTATTTCTAGCTATAAAGTAGTTCTTTTGTGCCGCCTTCTTGTCAGATTCCTAGGAAAAGACCTTTATTATTTTGTTCCTAAGAAGCTAGCCCTTCCTTACCAACTGATTATTGGCCTGTTAGCTTGTGTGACATAGTTTATAAAATTATTGTCAAAGTAGTGGTTGGTTGGGTGAAAGATACATTGCCTGAAGAGCAAGAGGCTTTTGTACATTCTACGTTTCGGGCTCCATGGTCCCCTCCTCCTGTTTCGCAACCAATCCCTTCCAAATTTATGCCGTTTGAAAGTGCTCTAAAAGTAAGTGAAAAGAAATGAGCTTGAAGATGAAATATTTCGGTTTAGGAATGCTCCACCTTGTTTCCCAAAAAATTAAAAGAAAAAGGAGTTAGTCGCTTGTTATCGACGAAACAATAGGCCAATTTCTGCACTTTCCCAGTATGGTTGTGTGTTGACATATGAAAATCCAATCCGCTCGAGAAAGAAAGGCTCAAATCCAAGAGAGGATCAGACGGCTACTGCTAATTGATTTTTTTATCGACCTATAGAACCATCTGGAATGCAGGATGCCTGTTGCAACTGAAGTGATTGGACTGACATCATAAACATAAGTTGAAAAATATATCTTCCTAAAATGGGATCAAAACAAATTCATTGAATTCTGGATATAGAATTAATAATGAACAGCAACCATCAATCTATCACCAGCACAACAATGCCATCAAACAAATAACCTAATATTACACGGTTCATTCCGCATGTTGTATATAAACATGAAACGTGGCCTAAATACACTAAATATAAGAAGAATCAGATAGCTCCCATGCATCTTATTGACTAAATATGGTGAGAGATGTGGATCCAAAGGATTCACGAGACAAGAAGCTCTTATAACAAATTTAAAGAAGAGAGACTATACCAATAGAGTATATAGCATAGTAAAGAATTTTTGAGACTATACACACAAGCTATCATAACTCACAAGGCTGATAAATCAAAATAAAACTCTTGGAGTATACAAATGGTCAATCTCTCATTTATTTTTTCCTATTTTTTAATCTAAAGACTAGAATATGAAATCCAACTGTCAACCTGTCGCCACCATAGCAAACAAATAAATAGATAAAATGATAACAAGCATCAAGAGATAAGTCGCAATAAACATCCTATAAAATGATAAAATAGATTTTCTATATCAAAAATATTATAAATAAATAGATAAATAACTAGGACGAACGGATCAAATTAGGATATAAGAAGGAAATAGATGCCATCCCATAATTAACATCTCTTTAAAAACAAAAAAAATTAAGTGCCGACTGCCGAATCAGCACATCAAACCCAAAAATAATAGTTTTAAAATTAGAAAATAGAGAGATGGGAGGGAAAAATATGCCCTAACCTTAAAGGAAAGGAGTAGCAAAAACCTTCCATTGGTAACTCATGTTGAAGATTACGGTTTCTACTAGCCTACCTAGCTTTCTCGCAGAGGGATCCACACCACACTACAATAGATCAAGTAAATCAAAAGATTCAAAACTAAATCGAGAGGGTAAGCAAGAAAGAAAAAATTATAAAAAACATGAAAAATAAAAAAAGGAGTTGATGTTACTATGCCTGTGCATCTTCTTCTTGCCTCATTTCTTGCTAAAATCAAGAAAAAGAGTTGAGAGGTTGGAATAAAAAGAGTTAGAGATTGAGAAAAGAAACTCGGAGTCGGTTGATGGAAGGAGCAAAAGGTTAGCCACCGGAACCAAATAGAGTCATGGACTAGAGATTATAGAAAAGAAATCTTAGCTTTGCTTAAAGCCTTAAACAAAAGTTGAAATCCTAACCACTAAAACTAAGAGGTAGGAAGGCAGAGAATAAGAGAAGCTAAGAAAGAGTTAAAGGTTAGAAGACTCTCAATACAAGACTGAAGGCTCTGAAAATAGCACTTTTGAGTTATATTGTAGACGACATGGTGTGCTGCTATATATCGGGTTCAGCATTTTGGTCGAACAACACTAGCTTAAATTTTAGATGACTCTCTAGGCCAAGTAGGCAATGAGCAGCAGATTAAATAGGTATTAAGTGGGTACCAACTCGATCTAATTTATTTAATAAATAGGATAAATAGGTTAGAAGATCAGAATTTAAATCCGATCCGAATAATAAAACATGTTAAACAGATTGACCCATTAACAATCTGAGCCTAGTTAGGCAGGTCGGGTCGCAATTTGCTAGCCCTAATAATAAGTATGCAAATTGGAGTTGGAATTAATAAAGAGCATCATGGGAAAAGATAATTAGATCTTAATAACTTACTTGAAAAAGTTATAAATTGAAAGAGCAATTAGGGTATAGATTGCTGTAGCACTTTCCAACGTGTAAAAGAATATATGGATAAATTAATTTTTCCATAAGTAAGTTTGTGTGGAAATACTTATTCTAAACAAAATGGCAAATACCTCTAATAAGTTTCATGCCCCATAAAAAAACATGAATTCTTGTTAAGGGGTTTTTTGAACGAGGAGCATGGGAAAAGTATAATCGATCAAAAAAATGATGATAATTATGACAAATAATTTTGTATGTTAAAAAGAGAAGGAAAGAATAGCATTGCACACAATGGTATTACACTTTTGTTAGAGAAATAATGTTTAATATCCTTCATAGGTCATTAGGTTATTATAAAAAGGATTTGAATTTGCTAGATAGACTAAAGATCGATTCTATTTGCTTTTAGGAGAAGCATTGACTCTGAACTATAAGTGGTAGAAATTTTTTATAATCTTTTGAAATCTATAGAATAGAATATATGAAAGTGGAGTTCAAGACTCTCCCATGATGCCATGTATCACCATTCCTTCCAAGTTGCCACATTAATATGGCTAGATGTACAGCAATAGGATGCACGCCGGCTACTTATCCATGTCATCTGCCAATTGTTGTGTATCGTTGGTGTTCCATATCAGCATTCATGTCAGTTTACTTGGCTCGTCTATTCTTCAATGTTATACACCCAAGTTAGCAACCTATCATGGCGTGTCATCTTTCTTGCCAAGTTGTTATTAGATCAGTATCTTTTATTTTCACGTTAGCATGCATGAGAATTGTCTTGGCTACATAATCCTTCCATGTTTGCTATACTATCTACAAAACGTTTCATGTGTGGTATACTATTATTTGATGCTCATTCCAGCCAGTCATCTACATTATGAGGAAAAAAAAATAAAGGTTGCATATGGGTTAGAAGGGGATGGGACAAAAGTACCCCTTACCTCATTATTAAGAAAGAGAATTGTTGTCATGTTGCATTTAAAGTGAGTAACCAATGTCTCATTAAATTAAGTCAGTGTTAAATAGAGAGGAGAGGTTTTAGCCTAAATAAGACATTCAATAGGCTAAGTTTAAATGGAGGGAGAGCTTTTATATATATATATATATATATATATATAATACCCTACCGAGATAAGTGAACTTTAAATAGAGATGGAGTTTTTAATGTAAAATAGGACATCTGGTTAATGAAAAGAAAAAGAAAAATATATGTTCCACTCTCAGAATGCTAGGGATGAAAAAAAGGATGGAATTATGGAGATTGATCCATCAACTTTGTTGTACGGAGAATTTTTATGCAATCCAAATCATTTTAGATGTTCGGTCTCATTAGATCATTTTTTAGATCACTCTCCCATTGGATGAAGTAGAGAGGATGGACTCGGCTGTGTAGGTGGAAAAATTGAGCCATGATAAAACAATGGGATTATGAGAGTCCACTGAAGGAGGATAGGTTTAGTGTTTGTTTTATTTTTTGGTTCCCTTTTTAATTCCTTTTTATCCTTATCAATTTATTGGAAGGTTGATGTCCGAGATATGATAACTTTCCAATCATTTAAGACATTATATGAGAAAGGGCCATCATAGAATTTAAATTGCTTACTAGTCTCTAGGAGGATTCTTGCCAAGGTTTCGACAGCCTTCCAAGTCCCATTGAAAACAACATTGGAGGGAGGGTTAGAGAAAAAAAAATGAAGCAAAGTTCCACAACAGCAGCATAAGATTGATTTGGAGGGTTATTAAAAAAAATTCTATGGACTGACATTAAATCCTTGTTGTTAATTTTCTCCTACTCTTTGTCCTATAGTGCCTCACCACTTTATCCCCATTCTCCACATAGGTACCTCTCATGCCCGCATGACCTCATCCTCTTTTTATCCTCTACCCTTCTTTCTCTGCATCATACTGGACATGGCCCATATGGGGGTAATTCCATCAGCAAGGCAAGAGATATTTCTGAAGTATATAAAAGTATATAGCCAGCATTATCAAATATTTAACAAAATCAAATACATACCTTCCCTTTTTAACTTGTGCTTAGCATTACTTCATGGAGTAAAAGTCATCAATTATCGTATCTGTAATAAATTTTTCAGCAACTTTTCTTTCAATGTAGACAATCATCTGTAAGAAAATCATCTTCTATCTTGTTGCAGAGCCTTGTTTTAATAATCTTCATGGTCGAGAAAGCTCATTCTGTAGTTGCTGTTGATAAAGGAAGAGTTAAAACAAGCTGAAGCAATCTATTAATCAAAGAATAAACTTTTGATTTTTCAGTCTCTATCAATTTTTGACATAAGTTAGCAATAGTAGACAAATTCTGCAATTTTGGAAGTTTGGATACATCAAGCTCATAATGCTGCAACTGATATCTCAAATGGATCTTTTCTTGCTTAAAAAAATATGAAGGATAAAATTTTTCAACAAAATGATATATGTCAGCAATATTGAATGACTTGTAACCATCTTTAGGATCTAAAGCTATGCTCAATATAAAAAGCTATGTAAGGCTGCTCAATTGAACCCTAGCGATCAATTTTTTAATTGAATAAACTATCATAGTTGTCAAATATATCCCATCACGGTAATCGGTGCTCAACTGTCATTATTATCCTTTGAACAACAAGAATGGATTAGGAAGTTGGATATTTTGACTTTTACAAAAAGAACTTGCATCTCTAAAAGAGCATCCCAACCAACATCTCTTAACTTCTGAATCAATGATTTTGTACTAGATACCAAACGCTTAGCATCAAATATCTTTGAGATTTTTTGTTGTTAAAGCTTGAACCAAAGTAGTGTCAGTGATTTTCCATAATTTCTTTCATTACATTTAAAATGAATATACAATCAAATGACATCATGACTTAAGAGCATAAGTAGCATCACCTCATTGAGAGCATGTAGATCCTTCAATAGCTAAATTTTCAAAAACTAAAGTACTTGCACTAAACATTCATAAAAAGCTATATATTGAATTAAAATGGAAACTCCATCTAGTGTTTCTAGGTCTCTGTTAATCTTGCAATGTTGATTAGCTTCTCTATCTATTTCAATTCATTCATTCGCAAACCAAATGTACAATTTTAGTAGCATAAGAGCTTATAATTTCGTCATGCATTTACAGAGAAGTTCGATAATATTACAATAAAATTCAAATTTTGAAAAAAATGCGATGAACGTCAGCTGCTTCTTTAGAAGCAGCAATAAGAGCCAATTATAATTGATGAACTAAGCAATGGACATAATATGCATAAAGACATTCTTGAAGAATTAAAGCTTATAAATCGTTCTACTCTCTATGTATATTACTAGCTCCATCATATCCTTGACCCTAATACTCTTTTTTTTGGTTAACTAAAAAGGGAAGAGGGGGGGAGACCAGCGTAGCAACCCCCTCTGGGCGAACCATAAGGGCCCTCTCCCTGCTGGGTGAATGTTTGATTCAGAAATCTGGTCTAAAGTGACCAGCTAATGCTAAGAGCCATCCCTCTCTAACCATGTAAGTGTGATGATTAAGTACATCATGCCAATCCCACCAAGCCGTCAGTGGACCAGATGCCATTTCCAACCCCCATGCCTAGGCTGCTGAGCCAGATCGCTGTAGGTCATTTTTTTCCAGCATTTAATCAGAGAGGGCCATCCAACCGACTCGAACCTGAGTTGCTTAGGTGGAAATCAAAGCCCGTTCCAACTAGGCTACCACCTTGGTGATTTGACCCCTAAATATTTTGGAATGCTAAGATTATGATGTGTGGTGAGATCTCGCACAAAAATATGCAGCAGAAAAGAAAGAAAAAAATAAAAATAACTACAATCAAGTATGATAAGATCAGTTGAGAAGTCTGAGAGGATCTCAACCACGCGACATTGACACCCAACATGATCAGAATTTTTCCAATTGCTGTTCCAGTTTTTGTACATAGCCCAAATTTCACCTTTCCGAGGGTAAATTCTATAGAAAGACTTCTTTGAGCTCCTGCCACACTTAACAAGGTGAGAGAACCTAGACATCTCTAGGTCAGCTGTTGCCCTACCAGCACGAAATATTCCACAGGCCATCGGCAGACTTTCTTCCACCCACTGTATTTCTTCATCTCGTACTGGGTGAGGTTCTAAGTACGTCACACGCACTGTAGTTGGTGAAATTACATCATTTAATCTAACATATAGTCGAGGCATGGCATCTGGACCATCATATCTGGCCCATATCTGTTCTGTGACAAAATCCTTAGATGACCACTTGGGTTTGTGGTTTTGGATCCTGACATTTGAGCCACCAGAGTCTATCATCACTGCATGAGGATGATCCGTGGCGTAAATCTGCAAAATCTTGGCCCAGATCATCTGGCACAGCCAAAGGGTCGAGCTCCAACATACCATTTGCAATTCCATCCATTTCTCCACCCACAAATCTAAATGCAGGGACATTGTGAGAGAACGTGAACAGCTTGTTGACAGGAATCTGGAAGGATGACTCATTTCCCCTCTTAGAGTATCTTTGAAAAACATTTTTGTGTCCATCAACCTTCACCAAGCAAGCAACCTTGACACCTGCATCCTTCAAAAAATCAGTAAGAATTTCTACCATTTCAAAGCCACACCGTTGCCTACTCCCCGCGTTCGAGCACCATTCCATGTCCCAATCTTTATATATAGCCCAAATCTCACCCTTCTGGGGGTGAACTTCAATTGATTGCTTTTCTTTGCCATTTGATAGCAGATGTGAGAACATGGCAGGCGGACTAACCGTGATTTTGGTCGACTCCAGAGCAAATGATCCACAAGCAACGGGTAAGCCAGCATCACACCACCTTTTCTGTGGACAAGGTCTGAACCATTTGACATGCAGCTGAGACTTGTTGGGAATGACCTTATCAATCTGACCATACCTACGAGGCATATTCTCTTGATCATGGGCCACCCAGACCTGGCCCGTGGAGAAAAGCTCAGCCTTCTGGTTGTTCTTGAAGTCATAAAAGTCGGAATGATATCTCTTTCTTGCCACCAAATGTGGCCTCCTTCTTCCAAATTAGAGTGAAGATCATTTCCCTCCTCAGATCTCATCTTAGCAGTAATGCAACAGAGCTCCTCAGAACAGATCTTCTTCCGTTTCTCATCAGCATAATCTTCTGCCACAGGGCTCACACTGCCAATTCCAACACAAGCATCATAAGCTGTCCTCTTAGTCCTAGAAGAACCAGGTTTATCTGAACAGCATCTTGCAACATCGACGGCTGTTTCATTTCCTGACTTCAGACCATCACTGCACTGGACTTTAAAATCCATATCGTAAAAGTTATTCCCTACACCATTCCTCTTTGAATCAAAGGCCGCCCGTTTTACAGGATCTGAAAGCACAGAGAATGCATCCTCAACAAAATTAAGAGCCAACCTCGTGCCTGGGAAGTCATTCTTGATGGGCTGTAAGAGGGAGACAAGTTTCTGATATTCTGCTTCTATGGCAATAGCCTCCATCAAAGGGGAGAGACGCAGGACTCTGTACCGGTCAATCCCACAATTTGGGAGCTCCATCTCCGTCGAGCACAGAATTTCACATACTATAAGCATTTCCGAAGCATGCTCAAGCAAGTAGGAAATACTCTGATCCTCCAGAAGTGTCCTCGCACCAGAGATAAGTTTGCACGAAAAGCCTCTGCCTTACCATCTGCCATCTTCCTTTCTCGAAAAATATTTCAAAAATTGGAGTACAGAGATAAGTTTCTGCAGAAACCCAGTAATTATGAGCAAGTAAATATCTAAAAAATGCATGGCAAAGTGGTTGAAGGAAGAAAAATAAGAATGTTGCGGTCAAAGGCTCGTGGCTCAAGTGGGTCAGTTTTCGCTCCGCGTACGTAAGGTACGCTTCGACCTTTGGCATCATGGCAAGGGGCCTTACGATTTTGCCGTCCCATGCCTTATAGGGGAGAGAAGGTCCGCCCCCCAGTTAAGGGAGACTATGGGTAAGGTTGTGAGAGGTACATCATAGTTTGTCGGAGACACGTCTGTTCCATGACGGGTGCCAATATTGTGGTTGGGTTGATCTCTACTTCTACGTACGTGAGGTATTGTCCGCTTCAGCTCTAGCACCATGGCATGGGACTTCACGACTTTGCCCTTTAAAATACGCGCACCACAATCTTTCGAAGGCATGTCGGCTCCAGGGTGGGCATCAATATTGCGGTCAAGGGCTCATGGCTCAAGCGGGTCGATTTCTGCTTTCATGTACCTGAGGTATTGTTCGCTTTGGCCTCTGGCATCATGATGTAGCCTATAGCGCGGCGATCGTTGGAGAAGAAGGATGGAAGACGCACGAAACAAGAGAAAGCGAAAGAAAGAGAAAGAAATCTCTTCTCTCGAATTTTATTTCACTAATTTGAAATTGACTTGACTACAATGAAAGCCAAAGGCCTTTATTTATAGAGTAAAAGACTTAATTCGAAAGCAAAACGGAATCCTAAATAAAGTCACAAAAGAAATCCTAAACAAAATAAAAAAGAATAAAATGAAACAAAGTCAAAAATTAGACTCCTACTTGGACTAGAAATCCTGATAAACTTGCACACTACCGTAGACTTGTCAGACAATAAAATTTGATTCTGAAATTTGCAGTAGCGGTGAAGCAGTCAGGCCTGTAGGGCTTGAAGAGAGATTTCCGGAATGGGTCATAATAAGAATTCTGACATCGGATGACAAAGTCAAAAACTAGACTCCTACTTGGACTATGAATCCTGATAAACTTGCGCATTGCTGTAGATCTGTCAGATAATAAAATTTGATCCCAAAATTTACAGTGGAGGTGAAGCGATCAGGCCTATAGGGCTCGAAGAGAGATTTTCGGAATAGGGTCATAATAAAAATTTTGACATTCAATGACCAAGTTATGGCTGTTCTAGCTCAACAGTGTTAGAACCCTGCAAATCAGTGTAATCAGGTTGAATTTGCATCCTTTCGGATCCAAGCCCTCAAATTCATATATCTGTCGGCTAAGACATCTGCGTCATCCTCTTCTGGCTGGAGAAAACTCATCCTCGAGTTGGAAACCTTTTTGTATTCGAAGATGCGCTCGATCTGATCCAGCCAATCGAGAAACACCTCCGTTTGTAGACTACCTGAATATTCAGGTAAATCTACTTTAATTGAGTCGAACCAACGGGCTAATTGCTCGAACGATTCTTCACGACCCTCTCATCGGTATATGGGAAGATCCCTATGAAAAAAATTTTCGAAATATGAAAACTCTCCTTCAGATCTGTGATCATCAGGTTCTGCCTCAGATCTCGCATCCTTGTTTTCCAACTGCGTAAGACGTGCAGTTAGATCCACCAACTATCCCCTCAAATCTTTGCACTCCAACATCAGGTCCCATTCTCGTTGCGTAATTTCTTCATGGGTTGCTGGTTGATTCTTCTTGCGACCACCGCCAGCCATCTGAACAACAGAAAAGGATTATTGCTCACGGATCTGAAGGGCTCTGATGTCAACTGACGTAGGCTATAGCACGGCGATCGTTGGAGAAGAAGGATGGAAGATGCACGAAATAAAAGAAAGTGGAAGAAAGAGGAAGAAATATTTTCTCTCGAATTTTATTTCACTAATTCGAAATTGACTTGACTACAATGAAGGCCAAAAGCCTTTATTTATAGAGTAAAAGAATTAATTTAAAAGCAAAAAAAAATCCTAAACAAAGTCACAAAAGAAATCCTAAACAAAATAAAAAAGAACAAAACGAAACAAAGTCAAAAACTAGACTCCTACTTGGATTAGGAATTCTGATAAATTTGCACACTGTTGTAAACCTGTTAGACAATAAAATTTGACTCCGAAATTTGCAGTGGTGGCGAAGTGATCAGGCCTATAGGGCTCGAAGAGAGATTTTCGGAATGGGATCATAATAAGAATTCTAACATCGGATGATCAAGTTATGGCCATTCTAACTCAACAGTATCAGAACCCTGCAAATCAGTGCAATCAGGTTGAATTTGCACCCTTTCGGATCCAAGTTCTCAAATTTATATATCTGTTGACTAAGACGTTTGCGTCACACCATGACACAAGGCCTCATGGTTGTGCTTTTAAAAGGCACCTCATGGAGGAGAGAATGTCACATCCTATATAAACCAGAGTTTCTCTTGACTCATAACTAATATATGACTAATAATACTATCCCACCTACACCACAGCATAGAAAAGCATGCAGGCCAAAAAGAACTTATAGGTGGTAATTTACAATGTACTGAATTTATCCGCTACTAGAAACAAAATTATTTAGAATATAATAAGCATAGAAAGGTATAGAAAAAAAATTATTTGAGCTAAAATAAACGATTAAACACACTAAATGCTCTCACAGAATTATGATTGTAATATGATTAAAGATATTTTTGAGACACCATAACTATAATTAGCGAACAAACATCTAAAAATGCATATTTGAAGAGGCAAAATAAAATGTTAACACAGAAAACGGGCATTAAAGTTCTATTTGAGGGTTGGGAAAACAATCAGCTGCTGGAAACAAAATGCAGGTTTAAAAGAGGCCACATATCAAAAGAAATTTTGAGCTAAAGTAAAGCAACAAATGCACTAAAATGGTTCCAAAACTCCTTTCTGTTTGCATTTCTTCCCCATTTTCTTACAATTTCGAAACATAAAGTTCCAATAGCGGGTCTAAAAAACTATATATTGAACCGATCAGCTACTGGAAATAAAATGTAGGTCTAAACAAGTCTTAGAAACAACAGAGATTTTGAGCTAAATAAAGAAACACATGCACGAAATCGTTTCAAGAATTCCTTTTTCGCATTTATTTCCCTTTCCTTGTCATTTAGAAGCAGAGAACGTACTGCGGAATATATCTGAAAGAAAATTTATATGGGAAAAAATAAAAAACGTCGAAATCTCACTCCAAATCCATGAAGAAACGAGAAAAAGCGATAAACCCTAACTCTCAGAGGATCATAGGAAAAAAAGGGATCACAGGAAGCTTACAATCAATGAGACAAGAACTTGTGATTTTTCGGAAAACCCTAACAATGGTGAGAGAAAGAGGAGAAAATGTGGCGAGGATTGAAATGGAATCAAGCGAAGCGAGGCCACATGCAAGGGTGGGTTAAAAGGCTTTTATTTTTAATTATTTTTCTTTTTTTGAAAAATGAGATTAAGGAGGAGGAGAGAAAGGAAAAGCATTCAGTGGCTACTAACTAGCGGAATTTACGAAGTAAATTGAAGTTTTGGCAACGCAAATAACGTTGACCATTACCTGTGTCAATTGTACATTTTTAAGGTAGAAAATTTTCTTTAGTGATAATATATATATATATATATATATATATATATATATATATATATATATATATATATATATATAACAAATAATTAGCACTATAGATTTAATTAAATAATAAAAATTAGCTGGAATATGGTGATAATAATAGAAAAAAAAAATGCAAGATAAAAGCACTAAATAGCATCCCTTGGAAGAGGTTTTTTTTTTTCTTCCTTCTTTTTCTATTACAACTTAAGTATAAACAAGATTATTAAGATAAGTATAATTTATCTATTATAGAAAAATTCATATTATATTAATTATTTTTAAGTGATAAATTATAGAAAAATTTCTTAACTTTAGTCTAATTTCATTTATACCTCCTTAACTTTAAAAAAATAATCAAACTATTCTCTTTATTGTTTTCAAGATGTCTAAAAATCATAACCAATCATTTATCTCTGTATAGAATGATATCATACGACCATCACATGATTCATTATTTTATAAAAATAATCAACTTATTCTTATCCCCACCCTTTCTATTCTTGTCTTGATTGCTTCTCTTTTCTCCTCTAGTCCAATGTCCCTTCTTTTCAACTCCTCATCCTCCAGCGCGCACATGAGCCTTCTTGCTCTACGATGGGCTCCCTCTATCCTTCATCCATTCCTCACCAATGACCCTGTTTCTTGAATTGTC
This sequence comes from Cocos nucifera, assembly GCA_006176705.1. Taxonomy (NCBI): domain Eukaryota; kingdom Viridiplantae; phylum Streptophyta; class Magnoliopsida; order Arecales; family Arecaceae; genus Cocos; species Cocos nucifera. The sequence goes on from QRFJ01001279.1 coordinate 641,596, forward strand.
CTATTTCATCCTTGTCCTCTTCCTCCTTCAAGTTTGTTCATTGAGCCTCCCCTTCATGGTGGATCGCTCATCTTTACCCATCTCGTCGACACCCTCCTCTCTTCCTCCCTCTCCATTCTGCTCTTCTTCTTCTTCTAAGCCTGTCCTCATAGCAACTTCCTTCAATCCCTTCCTTTCCTGCCAGGACCCCTCCCCCTTCCTCCTCCTAGGGCTTGAAGTAGCCAGGCTAGCCCGGGCCACAATCCCTACCCACCCGGCCAAAATTTTTATTCAAGGCTTCAAGGGGGCCTAGGCCTAATATATTTTAGATTTTAGGGCTCGAGCCTGACAAGGCTCAAAGCCCAAGCAACAGTCCAAATCCAATAAAAATCGGACAGATCGTTTGCATTGGACGGGTCCAAAGCTTGAGCGCTGGCCTGAAGGGTGTGGAGTTTGCATATACTAGGGTTACTGCAATGAAAGTGGAGTATGCTTAGGGTGTCTTGTATGCGGCAAATTTACCTCTCTATTTTGGTTATTATCGATGAGTGGAGGTATTCTTGTGCTGCACCTCAGAGATTCATGAGAAGGAGACACTGGTGAATACACCACATAGTCTGACCCTAAGTGACTCTGGCATGGTCAGACTGGGACCCATATATGCTCAACGGAGTTGAAAAGGATATCACATCATAGATGGGTTCAGATACGAAGATAAGTTTGGATCCTCTTTTAATTTGGCATAGTAATATTTAGATGAGCAGGCATAGTTGTAAGAGAAGCTAGGAAGGTTGCTCTATGAATTAATCAGAATAGATGATCATCATGATAACATGAGGAGATGATGATTTGTAAACACCTCAATTGAGTCGGGTATACCACCCTTGTACACGATAATAGAACTGTAAGTGAGGCGATGAAGTCAGTTGGTGAGACTGCACCATCCACTAGAAATCAATGTAGATCATCATGGCAGATTTTTTTGCATCTACTACAGGAGGGGAGTTGATGATCTATTAGTTATATATATCGGAGCCCCATAGAGCAGCGATTCGGGCCGATGGCGGTGATGGTAAGCCACGAATATTGAGAACTTTTTAGGAGGAGGAATTTAGATTTGTTGACTGACGGCGATGGCGGAGAGAGAACCAAAAAGATGGAGAGTAGGTTTTTAACTGAGTACTAGAGTCAAGGAAGAACAGATGGAAGAGAGGGATTTTTATATCTCGGGGACAAAGTCCATCTTCGAGTTTGAGTTCGTCAAAACCTAGCTTAACAAATTAACTGGCTAACCTAACCCCATAATTATAATGCTAAAATCGGAGCTATCAATTGGGCTTTTTGATCAAGCCTAAATCGAGCTCAGCCTGAATCTGAGCCAAATGGTATATCCAAGCCCTGGTCCAAAGATAAAGTGGAATCCTATAATTAGACAAGCCGCGATCATAAACTATTTGGATCTAACCCAAAAGCCCAGACCTAAAAAATTGGACCAGCCAGATTAGGTCTGGGCTATGCTTTGAGCCTAGTTCCAGTCCTACCTCCTCACATATTTTTCCTCCCTTATCTCTAAGACGATCGAGCGTGAGCAGATCTGCCGATTCTGTACGATATACACACGCCACGTGAGCGGCGATATTGCCACTTTATCTATCTCGCGCAGATCTTATCACTATTTCTTTGTCCTCTATTCTATTGCAAGACCTAGTGAGACATGGTCCTCCATAGTGTCCTCATAGTCTAGCGTTAGAGCGCACTTGCCGCTCGGGTGATCTTCTTCTTTCTCCTTCTTTTCCTTCTCCTCATCCACTTCTCTCTTGTTTATACTTCTCCTTTAAGTCCACCTATAAGGCCTCTCCCTCCACCTCCTCTCTTTCCTCCACCAAATGACCTTCCTCCCCCCCGCCCGTGTCCCTCTTACACCATCTCCTCTCTTCCTCCTTTATTCCCGCTTATGGAAGCTTTCAATGTTTACAAAACTCTCTCTACACACTGACCTCCAGGATCCCACTCTCCTAATTTACGGTGGGTCCCTCCACCTCCATCCCTTTCTCACCGACGATCTCTCATATACGGGCAAGGGACATTTTCATCCATTGAAATAGAAAGCTAATACCATTTATTGGTAAGTAGATGGTGGATAATTTTAAAATATCTAAAAAATTTAAAAGATTAGTTGACATTTTTTAAAGGTGAAGAGGTGTAAATCAAATTGGACTAAAGTTGAGAGAGTGTTCCTATAATTTATCCTTATTTTTAATATGAAAAATAGAACATCATGCAAAATAGAATATGTGCATATCTCATGCAACTTGGCTAGTCAAAAAAGTTGTAACAAAAAATCACATGCATTTTATAAACTCTAAAAAGGGCACATTAATTTTTATTAATGATCAACTTTTTCTACATTAGGAAAAGAATGAGGTTAGCAATGCATTTTTCTTTTTTTTATTTGGCTTTGGGGATATTTTCTTTCTTTTAATCATATGGAAGAAGGGAGCAAGAAAAATAAATAAAAGATGGGCATTGCTTTTCTTCTTTGGTTGCCCTTCTTTTGGCTAACATGTGTTATACTAATATAGCAATCATGTGAGATAACGAGAAGCCACAAACTCCAAAGTAACAAAATTATCTCCTTCTTGCCCCTTTTTGTTAAAAGTCATCTTCCTCCCTTGAAAGCAAAATCCTAAATAGCCTCATCACGATCCTGCCTCCCTATTCCATCCCATCATACTACAAGAATCCAAACTATTAGTGCTGGCCAAATACCATCGCTAATAGGCACTTCATCGCTAATACCATCGTAAAAGCCAATCTGAAAATCTTTATCGTTAATTGGCATCATTAGCGATGGCAAAAATCACCATCACTAATAAAAAAAATTAGTGACGACTTTAGAGATAGAATAATTTCATCTCTAGTTATTTTTTAAAATAAATTTTTTAAAAAAATTTAAAATATATTAGCAACGGCAGATTCATTGCTAATGCCATCACTATTTATTATTAGCAACTAAGCATTCCATCGCTAATGCTATCTCTAATTTTATTTAATTTTTAAATTAAATAAAAAAATATTTTAAAAATATTAGCGATGGTATTTTAGTGTCTAATATCATCGGTAATATGTATTAGCGATGATAGTTGCCGTCGCTAATATCGATGGTAATAGTTAATTTTATTTTTTTAAAAAAATAATAGTAATATATTTTAAAATCTATTTGAATTAATCATAATGAATTATGATTCCTAATACCTGTTATAATTAAAATCCAAAGATGATATGATAATAAAAAATTTAAAACTAATTATATTAGATTAAAAATAAAAATTATATAACTTTTTTTATAAGTAATATCAAAAAAATGTAATACATCAAAAAAAAATTAGGTCTGATCCTCATCATCATTCGCCTCCTCCTACTCCTCTCTAGTAGCTGGTGAATGAGAGTTGGATGTCCTAGCATCCTATAATAAAAAAATAAAATAATATTAGAAAGTTTCGATACAAAGATGTATCTTTCGATATGGAGATATATCTTTCGATATACTCTTCTAATTCTCGAATAGATTATTTCTATACATTCTATTCGATGATACAAAGCTATAGACACCTTCGGTCTATTGATTAAATGGTTATATTGAATTTTTAGCCCTTAGATCTTTTCTCAGACTCAAACCTAAATATATGTAGCTTCTAAAAATTAAAATCTAAAATAATTAAAATAATTTAATAATATAATTATCTAATGTGATGGTTGGAACGATGAGCTTAGTTGGTTGTGCAACTATGGCTTCCGAAGAAGCTCCACAATCGTATCATGGATGGCATCCAAGAGGCTCTGAGGTCGTCGATTCAGAAGCCTCCATACAATCTCCTCCACGAGCACATCGCTTTAGGTCTGAAATGTCGAGGCCTGTGAGAACATTGAAGGTTATCGAGGCAGTGGAGGATCGAAGCTGTAGTCAAATTCTATGACCTAGCTCCTACTCATCCCCTCGGTGGTGCTGAGCCATCCCTCAAGATCAAGGAAGGGCTGAGAAAATGGGTCATTACCATACCTCTTAGCAATGTGCGTTGCATAATATGTCTGCATATTTTAAAAATATATTAGTTGTAATATAAAAATTAGATCTTGTAACAACTTAATTAGTAAATAAAGTTTGAAGTTCTTACCGTGATCTGCTACGATGTAGAATCTAAATAGTCACAGTCCTCCTAGACTGATGTGTGGCCCACCATAACTATAGCTGGTCTGATGGATGATCTAGCTACCATATCTATGATAAGTAAATAATAAAATTAAATTAATTAAAATATGCATATAAGAGTTTTTATAATTCTATTGAAGAGTTTTGATATTGATTTCTTACCAGTCTATCGGTCACAACATGTGTGTCGATCGAGCCATCCGTATGCCTGATCGGATTCTACCGGGCAATCCAATTCTGCTAGGCCCTCTACCACCTATCGGAGTACTTCTCACTGCTCTACTGATTGTAGAGGGCTTACCATATGTTCGCCCACATCTAGTGATTCATAAAGAATCTTCAGTCTGATGGTGACTAGGAATCGGAGTGTTGGATGGCAGACCGCCTAAGGCTATAGAGGCCATCTCGAAGCCTCCGTGTGGCCACCTCCTTAAAGATTTAACGGTCAGCCTCCTCATCCTAGGAAGTTTCAAATTGGTAGTACTCTTACAAAATAGAAGCAAGCATGTATTTATATGTAATAAAAATACCAACATATCAGAAATTTAAACATTAAACTAGTTTTGACTTATAAAAAATATCCCACAGACTGCATCACGTGCTCCAGACGGTTAGCTAAAAAACTCATTCACTAGCCCCGGCATCAAACATCGGATGATTTTGGTATCCATACGAGATACTCCAGACTCTCTAAACGTGCTGCAAAATTAATTTTAAAAAATAAATATTAACTTTAGAATTGCTAAATTAAAAATATATTAATTAAAGTTGTAGTACTTTTGAGCAGCTTTAAATATGGATGAGCTATCTATCCTTCGACCAAGTCGAAGGTACCGTGAGCTAGGGGGATCCTCAACCATGACTCTGTGTTTGTAAGCCAGTTGCTACTACATATGATTGCAGGGTCACTAGTGACCCTCTATCATCTGGTATGAGATGTACGGAATCATGTGAGCTGGCCGCATGATCACTCTCTCCTTGAGAGCTCTGTTCTTAGTTGGAACGGCTCTGACCTCTAAAAGAATTGATATATAATATCTAAAAATAAAATAAAGCAAGTAGATGATCTAAAAATTGGTTCAAATAAAATATCTATCAAAATACAACAAGACAATCAAAATTTAACTCACGTGTAACAAAGATTATTAGTTAGCATATGTAATGTACCAATAGAAAAATAATTCTCATCCAATAATACATGATAATGTGTTGGTCTGTTGGTCCCCTAATTTAGACGTTGTCTAATTCTTATCTAGTAGTATATGATAATATCAGTACATGAAAATATGAAAAAGGTTTAGATCTATCATTGAAAAATAAGGCATTACAAGTTCCTTTACACCTTTAACCATGAGGTGGTTGCAAGCATTGTTTGCAATATAATAGACCATTCAAGCTTGCCCTATATTACAAGTTCTTCTACACCAAAGTACAGTGAGATGGTTGCAAGCAATTGTCTGCAATGTAACAGACCATCCAAGCTTGACCATACAGCAATAAGAACAGAATGCATCACCTCCATTTAGGTGCATCTCGCACAGGCAGTCATCATAGCCTCTATCTCTGAGCCCCCAGCCACCTCCTCGAGCTGCAAACTAGAAGTATAAATTTTATTAAAAAATAAAATAATAAATCAAAAATAAAATTTACATGCTTGCACAGCCTAGTCATCTGGCAAGCTCCAAGTCCACATGCACGAGATGTGCATCTTGACTGTCCCCATTTGCAATGATGTCCTTTACTTCTATGATTATACTTTTGGGAATGCTACACTCTTAGGGCAAGGATGGGCTTGTTGTCTTTATAAGAGATGTGTCAATAGAGAAATGCTTGATAGTGATATAATAGTTATCCATTTATATAAGAATGAATTTTTGCCAAACTACAAGCGTTGGTACCTACATAAGAAGACGTGGGAGACAATATGCACGAACGAGAAGCTCTACTTATCCAATACATTTACTAATGTGCAAGAGTTTAATGGTGATAGGCTCAAGCATATAATTAGCACATTTGGTAAATTTAATCTAGTTATCAGTGGAAGCCTATGTAATAATCTTTCAGATAACAAACTTCATAATCATGATGGACTATAGCGGTTGCTACAGTTATAGCCTTGCTTAGCCTCTAGAAGGTAGCAACCCTATAGAGGATAGGCATGACTATAACCATAGCAACTATGTCCATCATAACTATAACGGTTGTAATCTAAAAGATTATTACATGGACATCCACTAATAACTAGATCAAATACCAATTGTGTTAATCATCTACTCAAGCGGTCATCATTAAGCTCTTGCACATCAACAAGCTCTTGGATAAGTAGACCCTCTGAAGCCCTTGCAATTATCTCCTATGTCTCAATCCCCATATAAGTACTAATGTTTATAGTTTGGCATAAATCCACTCTTATATAAATGGACAACTATTCTATCCCTATCAAACATTCTTTATTGATACATTTCTTACAAGGACAATGAGTCCATCATTGAACCAAGAGTGCAGCATTTCCAAAAGCATAATCACAGAAGCAAGGGACATCATTGCAAATGGGGATGGTTTGCAATGCTATCCGAATCTTTCCTTAGTTCAAGTGCTCTACATGTCGAGATTGAAGCGCGTAGGATACATCTCGGGCCAGTGTTTGTAATACTGCCTGAACCTTTCCTCAATTCGAGCTTTTTGTATGTCGAGATCAAAGTGCGCAAGGCACGTCTCAGTCTCATGTTTGCAACTCGAACCTTTCCTCAGTTTAGGCACTCTACATGCCAAGATCGAAGTGTATAGGACATGTCTCAAATCCGTGTTTGCAATGCTGTCCGAACCTTTCCTCAGTTTGAGTGCTTTGCATGTCAATACCGAAGTATGCAGGGCACGTCTCAACCTCATGTTTGTAGCCTGAACTTTTTCTTGATTTAAGCAATCTGCATGCCGAGATCGAAACACGCAGGGCACGTCTCGATCTCGTGTTTGTAGTCTGAACTTTTTCTTAGTTCGAGCACTCTGCATGACGAGATTGAAATGCACAGGACACGTCTTGGCCTCGTGTTTGCAATGTTACTCGTATCTTTCCTCAATTCAAGCACTTTGCATGTCAAGACCAAAGCACGCAGAGCATGTCTCAGCCTCGTGTTTGTAGCCTGAGCCTTCCCTCAGTTTGAGCACTCTGCATACCAAGACTGGAACACGTAGGGCACGTCTCGACCCCGTATTTGTAATGCTGCCTGAACCTTCACTCGATTTGAGCACTCTACATGCCAAGATCGGAACGTGCAGTGCATGTCTCGACCCTATGTTTGCAATATCGTCCGAACCTTTTCTTGGTTCGAGAGCTCTATATGCCGGGATGCAAATCTCATATAAATTAATACTTAATTAAATAATTTATAATATCTAATTATATTTAATTAATATAATTTTAATAAAAAATAATTTTTAGTGATTGTATTAGCTATCACTAATACCGTCGCTAATACTCACTACAGAAGAAGGCTATTATACAAGACTGAGGCACAGGTTGGCATACAGAAATTGAGGTGTGAGGAGGCATAGGTAAGCAAGGACTGAGGCTCTGGGATGCAGCTATTAATGGAAGCTTGGGAAGGCTGGAGGCCACCGGGGGGAGAGAGCGGGTGGTGGAGAAACTGAAGGGCCAAAGGTTTGGGGAGGCAATAGCGGATGGGGGTTCGGGAAGAGAGGGAGTGGTGGAAAAATTGAATGGTGGGAGAGAGAGGAGAGTGGCGGGGGAACCGAATGGTGGGGGAGAAGAGGATGGCGGGCTAGGATTTTGGGGAGGCTGGAGGAGATCGGGGCCTCGAGGAGGTAGGTCGGGTGCAACCGAGGGAAAGCCGCCGATCGGGGGAGAAAGGGAGTGGCAAAAACCAAAAGTGCCGATAGTTCAAAAAGGTAGGAGGTGGTCGGAGGTTCGGAGAGGAGATAGGAGGCGACCGGGGGGAGAAAGGGGATGGCGGGGGAACCGAACAACAAGTGAGAAGAGGGTGGTGGGCCAAAATTTTGGGAAGGTAGGAGGTTGGGAGCTTGCATTCGGGGCTTGGGGAGGCGATAGGAGGCCAAGGATTCAGGGAGGTGAACCGGGTGTAGTCAGGGGGAGGCGGCTGAGGGAAGAGAGGGGGTGGCAGGGGGATCGAAGGGCGTGGGAGAGGGAGGTGGCTAGTCGAGGTTTCGAGGAGGTGAGAGGTGGCTGGAAGCTTATGGTCGGGGCCTCGAGGAGGTGGGCTAGGTGCAGTCAAGGGGAGATGGTCAAGGGCTTGGGGTGGCAAGAGACGGTCGGGGGCTCGGAAAGGTGGGTCAAGTGCAATCGGGGAGAGGCTATCGACCGAGGGAGAGAGAGGATGGTGGGAGGACCAAAGGGTGTAGGAGAAGATGGTGGTGGAGGGGGATAAAAATGCTGGAGGGCGGGGGGTGGTGAAAAAATGAGGACACGATGGATGGTCGGGTAAGAAAAAATGAGGGAACTTGAGCGATGGTGTGGGAGAAAATGAGGGCATGCAGTGAGGTGGGGGATAAGAGGATAGAAAAATTATTAGCAATGGCAACTTCCATCATAAATAATCATTTTCCATCGCTAATATGAAAAAAATTATTAGCGATGATAAATGCTATCGATAATAATATTTTCATCATTAATAATTATATTTTTAAAATAATATTTTTTAAATTATTAGCTATGGTATTTTTGTCGTCGTTAATATAAATTTTTTAATATCAATTTTTTCTCCTAAGTCATTTTTTGGATGGTTAAAAATTAATATTTAATTTTATTAAATTTTTAAATTTAATTAATTTATGAATCAGGTCCTAATTTATTTAAATTAGATTTAATTTAATTAGGTTTGACTTAATTTGAGGCTAATTAGATTTTAATATTTCAAGTAAAACTTGGATTCAAAGTCTAATTGAATTAGGTTTGACATGATTTTGAATTGAATTCGAATCAAATTCGAATTAGATTCAAATCAAACTCAAATTAAAAATTATTTTTTTATAATTAATTTAAATCATATTAAATTTAATTAGACTTAATTTAATTTGAATGTAATTGGGTTTTACAATCTAATTAGTACTTAGATTCAAAGTTTAATTGAATTAGGTTAGATAGGATTTTAAATTGGATTCAAAATAAGTTTTAATTATATTTGGATCGAATCTAAATTAAAAATTATTTTCTTCTAATTAATTATAATTAGATTAAATTTAATTAAGCTTAACTTAATATGAAAGTAATTAAATTTTACTATCCACGTAGGACTTAGATTTTAAAATTTAATTGAATTAGGATTGACAGGTTTTTTAATTGGATTTGAATCATATTTGAATTAGATTTAAATTAAACCTAAATTAAAAATTATTTTATTTTAATTAATTTAAATCAACTTTAATTTGATTAATATTGACTTAATTTTAAACTAACTAGATTTTATAATTTATGTAGGATTTGGATTCGAAGCCTAATTGAATTAGGTTTGATAAGATTTTGAATTGGATTCGAATCTGATTCAAATTAAATTCGAATCAAACCTAAATTAAAAATTATTTTTTCTTAATTTATTTAAATTAACTTTAATTTAATTAATTTTGATTTAATTTGAGATCAATTGGATCTTATAATCCATGTAGAATTTGGATTCGAAGCTTAAATTAGGTTTGACAGGATTTTAAATTAGATTCGAATCGAATCTAAATTAAAAATTATTTTTTTAATTATTTAAATTAGCTTAAATTTAATTAGACTTGACATAATTTGAAAGTAATTAAATTTTATTACCTAAGTAGGACTTGAATTAAAAATTTAATTAAATTAAGATTAACAGAATTTTGAATTAGATTCGAATTGAACCCAAATTAAAAACTAATTTCTCTTAATTAATTTAAATTAAATTAAATTTAATTAATTTTAATTTAATTTAAGGTTAACTAAATTTTATAATCTAAGTAGGACCTAGATTCAAAGCTTAATTAAATTAGATTTGATAGAATTTTAAATTAGATTAGAATCGGGTTCAAATTGGAGTAAAATTAGTTGTAGATTATTAGTGACAATAAAAATGCCATCGCTAATTCTATTGCCAATAATCTTTTTAAATTATCTTTTCTTTTTTAATCTAAAAAATTATTAGCGATGGCAAGTTTTCATCGCTAATAGCCAAAAATGCCGTCACTAATTTTTATTTTATGTTTAAATATTATAAAAAAAATAAAAAATTTAAATAATTTTAGCGATGGCTTGCGTTATCATTAATAATGATCAAGTGATCACTAATAGCTTATTATTAGTGATGGCATTATTTTTATCACTAATAATCCAAATTTATCATCGCTAATATTATTTTATTTAAATATTTTAAAATAATTTTTATATTTTTAGAGATGGTTATTATCGTCGCTAATAATTTAGTTATCGTCATTAATAGTATTAGCGATGCCTTTTATTTTAGTCGATATTATAGTGGTAAAAAGCTTTATTAGTGATGGAAATTTTTGCCGTCGCTAATACCGTTGCTAATATTCAATATTCTTGTAGTATCAATACCTTGCTTCCAATTTTAAGGAGCCATTGATCAATGGAGGAGGGTGAGGGAAAGAAGGGAATTATCCATTCAAGGTCTCAAATATTGGAACTATGTATATCCTCAGTTTTCTCTTCTTTTCTTAAAGCAAGTGAGAGGAAGAAAAGAAAGATAGAGGGAGGCAGTTGATCAGCCCTACTGACCATTTTGAGAAGAGAAGGCATACAATAGAAGTAAGCAAGAGTCCATTATCCCTATCACTCCACCCATCCATATCTCTCTTTTCTTTTCTTTATAATATAGATCCACCCTCCACCTACCACCGCCGCCTCCCCTCCTCCAACCCAACCTATCTTTCCTTTCCTCTCTCTCTCTCCTCTATTTTTATAATCAAATCTGCCCTCCTCCTATCACACTGCCACCTAGCACCGCCTCCTCCCCTCTATCCATCAGCCCCATGGAGAAGAGAGGAAGAGCAGAAAAAGGTAGGGCCACCCTCATCGCTTGCCATGTTAATAGAATTAGCCCTATATGGACCACATCCAATATAATGTAGAGAAAGGAGGGGTAGAGGATAAAAGAGGGTGAACCATGCGGCTATGGAGAAGGTACCATATAGAGGAAGAGGAAGGGAGTGGTGAGGCATACAGGGGCAGGGAGAGGTAAAGAAAATAAAGTCAGGATTAATGCTAGTCTGTAGGATTTTTTTTTTAGTAACCTTTCAAATTAGCCCTATGCTACTGATATGGACCTTTATTCCATCTTTTCTTCTATACCCCTCCCCCAAATGATGTTTAATATGGAATGTGGAAGGCTGCCAAACCCTGGCAACAACTCTCCTAAATGACTGACTAGCAATTCAAATATTATGGCTGCTACTGTAATGACTCTTTCTCATATGATGTCCTAAGGGATTGGAGGGCTACAACATCCTGGGCAACAACCTTCCAACAAACTGATGAGGATGTGAATAAATTAAAAGGAGAACCAAGAAATAAAATAAATTATTGATCCTATGATTGATTTTGATGATTTCAAAATGTTGAGTATAAATGATATTAATCATGTATTTCAAGGTTGAATATAGATCTTTCCAGATATTCAAATTAAAGAAATAATCCATAGAAAAGATCTTCTCAAAATAAACTAAGTCAAAAAATTTAAAGATGAATTTTCAAACTTCTGACTCAATGGAGTCGACCCCAGAAGGCTAGGAGCCAACCCTTGTACTGATACGGGCTAAAAACAAAGGATCTCTAAGTTTTAGGATAATTGGAGTTGACCGTAGGATAATTGGAGTCGATCCTTGAGGAATTGGAGTAGACTCTAAGCACGAGACAACACTAACAGTTAGTTTTCTATACTTTTTCAACAACTAGTTTTTGGCTCCAATGGCTGGTTCAAACTTTATAATGACCAAAACTCATTCTCCAGCAACTCCCAAGCCTATTAAAAGCTAAAGAATTATTTGGAAAAGCACAAAAAGAGGATTAAAGTGAAAAACTTTTAGATTTTAGTGAGGTCCATTGAATATCCAAATAAAAGAGAAAAAGAGAGGAACCATGCATAAAATTCAGAGGGATTTCAAGAGTAATCATCTCTTCTTCCACATCCTCTAAAGCTTCCAAGAAGAAAAAATAAAGTATCAAAAAGCAAATCATTCAGCATCTTCTTCATGCATAAAGAGTTCAAATTTTTATTTTTTATACTAAAATTCACTTTCTTGTATTTTATTTTCTTTACAAGTTTTTTTAGAAAAAATAACTTTGGGTAAAAGCCCATCCAAGCCCGAAATTAGATATTGTAGGTTTTGGTTAGTGATCCCGTAAAATCAACTGGGTTGATTATGAGCCTAAAAAATAATTGGTGTAAGATTTTAGTTGGTGATCGTAGAAAACCAACTGAATTTGTTTGTGAGCCTAGAAAAATAAATGCATGATAATCAGAAAGATTATAATGGAATTTCTAAGGAAAGCTTGAGGAGTGGACTAAATGCGGGGTTATACTGAACCATTATAAATTCCTGTGTATTTGTGTTGTGCTTTGTCTTGTTTATTTTACTTACATTCAATACTTGCTTTACTTAGTTTTAATTCTTGAATTGCAAACTTTATATCCTATTCCCGCTACTGCATTGCATGCTCTTCACTGATACTTAAGTTAGCTCAAATTATTGCACATACTTGTTTAGAGCTTAATTTGGTTAAAATTTTTAAAGCAACCCAATTCACCCCCCCTCCCTTTTAGGTTGCTATCTTTAGGCAATAATTAGTATCAGAGCAAGTACTTTAATATTTGATTGTTGATCTAATGGTCTAGAGTGAAAGATTATAGCATTCTAAATAAAATCTTTTTTAATGAAGGCCATTCTATTGATTGACCGCCACTATTTAATGAATCAAATTATACTTATTGAAAAGTATGTATGCCCATCTTCATACAAGTACACGATTATAAGCTATGAAAGATTATAATCGATGGCTCACATACCCACAATGCATTAATTAAGCATGATAGAACATGGCCCAACTAAATACTAAGATCATGAATATACTTTATTGTTCTTTAGATATTAATAAATTTAATATAATTTCTTCATATATTTCAATAAAATAAATATAAAAAAAAATTAAAAATAACTTTTAAGAAAGCAAATTAAAGAGAAGAATCAAACTTCCAAAAGATAAGAAAGTGCACTCCAATTTATGTCTCATGGCTCGTGAGGATGAAAAAAAGAAGAAGAGGAAAAATATAAAAAAAGCATTGTTTAAGGAGAAGCAAGACAAAGAAAAGAAAAATGAGAAAGAGGAAGAAGGTATTGCCAATCTTTGCTTCATGGCTCATGATAATAAGGTAAACAACAAAAACCCTTCCAATTTTTTTTTTTGATAAATTATTAGAAGCCTTTATTAATCTAATAGATGAATATAAAAGGATAGGCTAAAAAATAAAGAATTAAAGAAATTAAATCTTCTTTTAGGTGAAGAAGAATAATCTTTTATTTAAAAAAAAGAAGATCTTAAAAAAAAAAAATAGTTAAGAAAAAAGATAATATTATAAAATCTAAAAATTCTTGATTGAAGAAAAAGAAAAATTTTTGAAATTAGAAAAATCTCTTTTGGAAGAAAATACCAAACTAAGAAAAGAGATTGATAATTTGAAGTCTATATTTGATAAGTTTATAATTAGTTCTGAAAAGCTACAATCAATTTTAAACAATAAAAAAGTTATTTTCAATAAAGCTAGAGTTAGTTATAATTCATTAAAAAAATAAAAATTTATGAAGAACATGTTTTGCAAAGCCTCATTTGAAAATTATTTCATTACATTTTTCAAATACAACAAAGTTGGCCATAATATTTCAGAATGTAATACTAAAAGAATTAGCCATATATTAATTAAATAAATTTAGATTTCAAAAGAAATCATGTGCTCTAATCTCAATGGATCCAAGATGGCTTGAGTACTAAAAGCTAGAAACTAATTTTTGTAGGTACACCAAGCATCCAATGAAATAAAAGGAGCTAATTCATATAAATGGATGCTTTGAAAAAAAATTGGATGGATGATGATATTTAGTAAAAGTAAATTATTTTTCTTATCATATCATTATTAATTAGCATAATTATTGAGTATGTTTGATTGATTTTGATGATTTATCATTACTTATAATGTTCATACTCTATGATCTAAATTTTTGAACATATTGATTTTATGTAAAATTCAAAGTCAACATACTCTCTTCTATGGATTATGTCTAGTTGATATAAACTTAAGCTCTCTTCAAATTCAGCATGATCTTTTAGCTTCCCATATCACTTCATTCCTTGAAAACTTAAATTAAAATAAATATGATTATATAAGGACCTAATTGATTGCAAAAATTATAAATTGAACTAATTTTTTTATATTCCCCCATAAGTTGCTTAATTATCAAAATTCTTCCAAAATTTGCATGATCCAAGCACTTGAAGATAAGCTATTCAATCATTAAAAAATTAAGTGCTTGATGTATTGATATGCATTGCATCTTAGGTTAACCCCTAAGAATTTTAAAATTTTCTAGTTGAACTAAACTCATAAAGCCTTTATATAAATTCCTATTTATTTGATACCCTTAATTTGATTAATTATCAAACCCCCAATTAACCAATTTTTGATCCCATAATTTGATTTAAACATCAATTTTGACCCTTAATTTGATTGCAAATTATTTTTCAATCAATTTGATCAAATTTTTTTGAATTGAAACTCCTTAAACTATTTTCTATATCAAGGAGCCGACTCTTGAGACTGAAGAGTCGACTCATGAGCTGAATAGAAAATTCAAAATAGTTCTAAGGAGTTGACCCTAGTTTTACTAGAGTTGACCCCTCTGACTCTAGTATGAGATGAGTCGACCCCTATGTCTGGGATGGATTTCTTAATAAAATTTTTTGAAGATTCTATCATTCTATTTTCAATTTTCTCGAGCCTTGATTCCTTTCAAACCCATCTCCTACCAAATTCAAAATTTTTCTCTCTATTTTCACTCGATTCTTTTGGTCCTTGTTCTCCAATAGCACCCCAAAAGTAATTCGTATAAAGGAAGAACAAGTCTTGTGCAAAAATTCAAGAATTTAGGGCTTCTCTAATTAGTTCTCCCATATTAAAAAAAGGGGGAGGGCCAACTATAGAATTGATCAAAAGTCTAGTTTCCAAAGTACAAGGCATGCAAATTGAGATGGATGTAGATAACATTGGATGCATGCTACATATTATATAGACCAATAGGAGCACCTTAGATTGTGTCAAGTAGTGACATATTTGAGACCTATTTTGGATTGAGATGATGTCGAGGGAATTAAGGATATCAGTGCCTACACTCATGCTATAACAAATGATGATGATAAGACTCCAACAATAGAGCCCATTATAATAGATATCAGGACAAGAAGCCAGTAGAGCAGCATGAGCAGATAAAGATAACTTCACCTTCTCAAACTAGCCATCCAAAGAGCAACTTATGATTACTTGATAGACTGGATGAAGATGCATTTGCTGAGAGAGTTTCCACTAGGATCATCACTTCAGTTTATACAAAGCTTTAAAGGTACACATCAGGTAAGGAGAGATTAGATGGAGGCATTATCATTTATTAGAGAGGAGTTAGAGAGATTGATTCAGGAACTCGCTACAATAAGAGAGGATGTTCATGATTGGGCCCAATCATCTAGAGATGTTAGACCATCCTTACTCTCTCAGCCTGGACCTTCATCATAGGATTATCCTGACCTATACTTGCTTAGGATGTTAGGATTCTTCTTTAGAGCCATAGTGATCCTAGTAATTTAACTTTTGATAGATGTATATGGTATACATTTTGGATGTTTTGATGTTTATTCTCTTTGAAATTATTTTTATAATCACTTTTTGAAATCAATGAAAAATAATGTTTATGATTATGTTTAATTGTGTGAATATTTGCTTTGGCTATACTCCATTGATTTTAAAATTCATATGCTCAATTGATTGAATATTTTCCTTGATTATAAAACTAAGGGGGAGATAAATATGTTCTTTTAATGTTTACTTTAAATGAATATGCATAATTTGAAAAAAAAATTAAGAGAAATAAATTTTTGGCATTAATTATAAAAAAAAGGAAAAAATATTATTAAAATTATTTTGGAACTTAACAAAAATAGAAATTATTCATGATCATTATACTTCACTTTTTTTGATCTATTTGTGCATACTTGTTATTTTATTCATTTGATTTATTTTAAAAAAATATTTTTGATCTTAAAAAAGAATTTATTGATGAATATTCATACTTTACTCTAATTAATTAATTTTTAAAAATAAATTTAAAAAATATTCTTCTTGAATCTTTTAAAATTGATATTAAACAAAATATTTCAAGAAAGATATCATTTATCTTTAAAGCCAAACATTTAAAGAGGACTTTAATTTTAATTAATTGGTATCAGAGAACTTACTATTTGTATTTCATTGATTTATCTTTTAGCAGAAAGAGAAGAATATCTTTGTCTCAAATCTGATTTTGCATAGCTATATTCTTGATATGATATTATTTGAGATAAATTCAAAAATACATATTTTTTCTAAACTTAATTGCTTAATATTTCTTAAGACAAGAAAATTCTAAATTTTAATCAAAAATTTCTTTATGATTTTTTTTTACTAATTTGTAAATCAATTCAAATTAATTTATCATTCTAAATTCTGAAAACTATTTGATTTGAAATGATTAATCTTTATCACTTCAAAACTAAAATAATTGGTATCAAGCTAAATTTGTAAAATAATCTTTAAGTAATATCAAACTTTTAAAAAAAATCATGATTTGATCTAAATTTTAGTTCAATTGATATCAAGAAAATCTTTAAAAGAAATGACTATTTGGTTTGATTTTTAAAATAATTGATATAAAATTGATTATTTTCATAATTGGTATCAAAAAGTTTTTCTTAAAAAAATATTATTGAAATATTAAAAAAATTGAATTTTCTAGTATCTACTCTAAAAAATAGGAGATATGCTTTTTATACTTTATCTTGATTTGATTGAAAATTCTAATCAATTTATGTTGAGGAAAATGAATCTTGATCTTAAATCCTCAAACAAGTACATTTTTACTTTTCTTAATTTAATATTTCTTATGCTTTTGATTATTCAATTTGATTTATACAAATTGATTACTTAATCATTTTTAATAATAAATTGGAGTCAAACTGAATTTGAAACATCTTCTATATTTTGCTCCAAGAAATAATTTTGATACATACTTCTAAATCTAATTTTGAAATATATTTAAAAATTTAAATATTATATAGATTTTTTATGTACATTGAGAAATCTTTATAAACTTATTTGTATCAAAATAATTTTTACTTAAGAAATGAATTTAAGAAGGTGATTCTCATTTACTCTCATACTATATATTAGAACCATTGATTTGCTCGATATATTCCCAATATATACCTTTTTTAAATTTAAATAAGTAATTTTTATTAAAAAAAAGAATATTAAAGTAAATGTTAGGCTTGATTTTATTGCTTAAATCTTTTGAAAAGCTTTATTCCTTTTCAAAGCTCAAAGCAATTGCATACTTGTTTAAAAATCTGATTAAAGAGTTAAATTCATTCAAAAAGGAGGAGAGCTATTAGTATCTGAATTTAAGTTAATTTTTAAAAAAGAAGAAATATTTTGAGCATATTTTGAATAAAGAGACATAGTTTTGAAAAGGAAAGATGTGCCATAAGTTTTGAATTTAATACATTCTTAAAGTTGAATTGATTTTGATTTTCTGAATTTGATACATCTCTCAATTTGATACTCCTTTTTAAAATCCACTTAATTAATTTTGATTATCAGTTTGATCCTTCCCATGAGCTTTTTGATGTTATCAAAAAGAGGAGAATGATATTGAGTATATGCTAAATGAATTAATATTTGAGATGCTTATTACTTTGATGCTTGAAACAATTGTGCTCATTAATTTGAATTGAGATATTCTTCTAAAATGAGTATATACGAAACTAATTGAGAATATTCATGAAGTATACATTCATATGTATTTATTCTAACACCTCATAATTTATATTAGTAATTTAATTAAAATATATTATTTATTTTATTATAAATATACTCAAAATTTTGTCATTATTAAAAGAAGAAGATTGTTGACCCAATGATGGATTTTGATGATTCTAAAATATTGAGTATAGATGATATTAATTATATATTTCAAAGTTGAATATAGGTTTTTCCATATATTTAAATTAAAAAATAATTTATAAAAAAAATCTTCTCAAAAGAAACTAAGTCAAGAATTTTAAAGATGAATTTTTAAGCTTCTGACTTAATGGAATCGACCTCAGAAGGCTAGGAGCCAACCCTTGCACTGATATGGGCTAAAAATAGAAGATTTTTAAGTTTAAGGACAATTGGAGTCAACCCCTTAAGATCTAGAGTCGATCCCAAGATAATTGGAGTCAACCCCTGAAGAATGGAGTCAACTCTAAGCATAGGACAATACTAACAGCTAGTTTTCTACATTTTTTTAATGACTAGTTTTCGGCTTCAATAGCTAGTCCAAGCATCCTAATGGTCCAAACTCATTATCTAGCAATTCCCAAGCCTATTAAGAGCTAGAGAATTATTGGGGATAAACTCGCTCCTGTCGAAGTTCGGCAAGAAGTCTAGTCTCAGGGTGACCCCATCCAGTGGCGACTACTATGACCAAACTTCAACCAATATTATCGCATAACCCATAAGGCATTGCATACCTCACCCAGACGAGCTTGAATAATAAAGGCAGTCAAACTCCTCCATTATAAGCAGTTAACTCCTAGTCGAACTTCTTCCAGTTAAACTTCTTCAAGTCGCCAACCAGGCTCCTTCCAGTCGACCTTCTTTTAGTCGAATTTCTTTCAGTGGACATGTTAGCTACCTTACATCTTGAATATCAATCAAGTAGGCTTAAATGTTAAGGGGACCTCGATATCAATGCAAGTTCAACCCCCAATATAGCGGATATTAGTCAACATGCAGATGACCTCGAAGAAGACCGAACCTCTTCCAAGCTACTGAGATGTAAAATTCTTTACTGACTATAATAGTTTCATCTAAACTTCAACTATTAACTCCTAACAAACTAGCACATCATAATAACGGACACTACCCTCAGTAACAAACTCTATGTGGCCCCGAACGGCCCACTACCAGGTAGTTATAGCTGTCGCCATCAGTTTGTTATAAGCTTCGCCTATATAAGAGACCCTTTAAATATGTTTTCTCTCTAAGCTCTTCTTCTTTGCCATTACTCTGCTCTTTTTTCTCCTGAGTATTCCATTCCAATTGGCTAGAAAACTAACTTGAGCATCGGAGGTCCTGCCGAAGCCACCCACCTCTGGCTTAGGCTTTGCTTTGCAGGTTTCATTGGTGATCTCATCTACTCTAGCTCCAGCAAATTTTGGTGCCAGCACCATTTTCTACACCAATAGGATTGGCACTAGAGGAAGGGACTCTTGAGCCCTTATTCTAAAAGGAGTGCTCAGTCGAGTTGACTCTCTTTCTTTCTTCTTTAATTCTTTAGATCCTTTTCTCTTAATCTATCTATTTTAGTGAAAATGCCACCAAAGAAGACAATGACCCGACGATCTACTACTTTAGTGGCCAGATTTGGCTCAAATCCCCTTCTCCAACCCTATCATCGAAACCACTACCCCCTCCACCAATAGCCATGGTGGACCCAGAGTAATTCAACCTGCTGGTATAGTAGGTTAGAGGCCTCACCAAAATAGTGCGAGCCATGCAGCGAATTCGGTACTAATTTTGCTAGAGAAGTTCCTACCAGAGCATCAAGAATCGATGCAAAGAAAGCCTACCTGGGTGAGCAGGCCTATAACCCCTAAGAAAAGGAAGCAAAGGATGGAAAGCCCCTATTCTGACCATGATTCCTCTGCTAGAGAAACTCTCTCCATCTCCAGTCAGCACCCCTCCGAGATCCACGATCGAGATGATGCTTTTGATTGAAAACTCTAAGAAATGAGCTGGCAGATCGAAGAGCTCTGCTATGTCGCCCCGATCCATGATAATGACATCTACACCGATCCTTCCTTCTCTGTCCGAATCATGAAGGAGCCCATCCTACCAAACTTCAAGCTCCCTTAATTGGAGAGTTATGATGGGACTTCTGATCCGGTCGACTATCTTGAGGCCTTTTGGAACATAATGCTGCTCCATGATGCAGCTGATATAATTCTTTATTGAGCTTTTCCCTCAACTCTAAAGAAAGTAGCAAGGAGTTGGTACTCGAACCTCAAACTAGGTACCATCTTTTCTTTTGATCAGCTGAGCCATGAATTCATGGCTCATTTCATCAGTAGCCATTGCCAGAAATGAGGTTCGGACTCCCTCATCAACATAAAGCAAAATAAAGGAAAGTCCATGACCCTTTCAACGCTAACGCTGCATCTGGAGGTTCAAATCTAGACATCCTGCTATGCTGCATGAATAAAAAATGATATTTTTTCTTAGGAAGAAGTATTCAAACTTTGCCGACTGCAGCTAGGCCAAGCTATACCGGTAGAGGAACTCTGATTAAAGAGAAAAGCATGAAGAATAGAGGTGATAAGCGGTAAAAATATACTAATAAAAGTATTAAATTATAAAATAAATTAATCTATTTTATTAGAAATTGATACTTTTATTAATCTTATGTAGGAAAGAAGGCCACCAATGTGAAGATCTCATTTTTCTGGTTCAGATGAAAAAAATTTCAGGCAAAACGGACTTCAAACGAGCCCAGAATTGAATTTCAAAAAAAAAAAAAAAAAAACCGACGCAACGCTGACGTCAGCATTTTTCGCGGCGCACGGTGGACCATCTGAAGGGTAATTCGGGAATTTCATAGCTTAAAGCGCGCGCTGATTGGCTGAAGAATGCGGCGGTCCACGCAACACCGGGCTCGCGCACGGTCCACGGAGGGCAATTTGGGAATTCTGGCTGATCCAACGGGCGGTTTTCACTGAAGCTTGATCGGACGGACGAGAAGAAGGCGCTGATGGACGGCATCCGCAGCTCCCGATCGAGATCCAACGGCCGAGATTCATCCCGACATAAAACTAAAGGTCTGAAGGCTTATTTCAACGCGATCGGACGGTCCAGATTCGATCCAACGGTCGATCCAACGGCTGAGATTAAATCCGACTTGATCTGGGTTATTTTAAGGGGTTTTTGAGTGGTTTTTGGACCGTTTGATCACCATCCAACGGTCAGAATTATCCAGATCTTAATTTGAGTTGTTTTGGGAGTCTTAAACCTAGTTTTTGATGGAATTTGAGGAGAAATCAAATTCTTTAGATATAAAACCTATGTTTGCCGTGAAATAAAAGGAAGGAAAAAAGAGAGAGACAAAGAGAGAGACGGGGAGAAAGAGAGAGAGGGAGAAAGAGAGAGAGAAAGAGAGAGGAGAGAGATAAAAGAAAAGTGATTTGTGAGAAAATTAAAAGGGTTTTTTTTTTATTTTTCTTCAACGATCAAGACATCAAGGAGCCTCTTCTTCTTCGCCAAGTTCTCCTCCACATCAAAGAGCAGCAGCATACATCAATTCAGCAATCGAAAACAGTCTACATTTTTTCATGCTTTTTATTTTATTTACTCTATTTTTGGAATTTATATCATGAACTAAATTCTTTATTTTACTAAGGCTAAGTAATCGCACTCTTTTGGATGCAATATTCAGTATGACTTATTTTTAAATTTTTATTCATGAGGAGTATATAAATCTGATTCTTAATGCTTTTAGATTACTGGCCATCTTCTAATTGATCTGAATGAACATAGAATGTTAAAGGAAACAAGTACATCATAATGTTGAATTGATTCTCTTGACTTATATTACCTTGTATTATGAATCAAATTAGAATCATATGCTGCGAAACATTTTAGTGCGCTTTGTGACGTCAGCGTATTTTTAAATTAGAGGGTTTTCACAAAACCTTAATGCATTAATATTTAAATTTAAATTAACCTGGACCGAAAGGGTAATTAATAAATATTAGTAGATTTGCATGCTGGAATCAAAGTGTTATGTGAATAAAACTTAGGAGACTCCACCGTCACAGAAAATAAATATTAATTCTACCAAACCTGATAGTATATTTTTGAGCGTGAGTATGGTGAACCGTTTGCTAAGTAATACCATTGCTCTCGTAAATTTAACCCTAATACTTTACACTGCTCTCTATTCTAATTAAAATTCTTTTTTATATTATTTTTTTTATTTTTTTTTTATTTCTTTATTCTCAATGAAATCGATCTTCTAAATAAAGCACCCTAGGAAGAGCTTTTCAAGTATTATTCTTCCAATCCTCGTAACGGGCACGGATACTGCTACTCATTCATTTATTACTTGATCGAGCTGTGCGACTTGCCAAATACGCTATAAAATTAGGCACGCATGCAAGTTTTTTGAGCCGTTTGCCGGACGGATGTGTCTAAATATATTGAAAATTTTGATCCTAGCTTTACTCTTAAAAATTTTTTTTAATTTTTATCATTATAAAAAAAAAATTTAACCAATTTATGCATGACACTGTATCTCGGACATAGTAATTTACTCAAACTCTAGATCCAAAAATTCGAAAGCAACTATTGAGACAGACTACACCAAGAGAGAAACATGGCAGTGAAGATCCTGACGACAAATCAATTCCTAGGAGTGGATATGGCACCTGAAGGTGATCAGCATGGAAGCTATTCGACTAGTACAGTCGTTCTGTAACATGATTACATCACATTCCATGCTGGAGCCGATGCAGCTGCTTCGAGCATCCAAGAAGACGACCTTACGGTAGAACAAACTTCGAAATAAAATCGGCGATGATCCAGATGATTCAATCAACTGTCCAACTTCAAGTGGACACATGCATGATGATACGAAATGCCCGATTTCGTTGAATGTTTTTTGAACTTTGCAATACCTTTTATAACAATTATGGGGTGTCGGATGATGCTATTTTCAGATTAAGGTTATCTTTCTTTTCTCTTTACTGGATAGAAGCTAAAAATTGGCTTCATTTTCTCTTCCCTACAGGTTCTTTCACAAGCTTGGGATGTCCTAAGCCCCACACCACACTCCTCTCAGCTACCGTACTCTTCTAACCTATTCTAAAGGACTGTAAGATGCGCAACGATAGTCACTGTCTTTCTATGCAGATCGGACATGGAGAACACTCATATGAGGCTTGAGAGCATTTTTAAGGAACTGGTTGAGCAAGATGTCCACATCATCAAAACATACCCGATATGGCTTCTTAGTCAGAACTTTCTATATGGTTTTCTCTACTATCGATCTATAATGTGAATGCAACAGCAGGAGGACCCATTAATCGAAAAATGGAGGATTGTAACTTCGAGTCCTGATCGATGAGGCCATGCATCAAAATAGCTTATCAATCGGCAAACAGAAATGCGCTCAATGATGCCAAAGGACTGAGCCAGCTGTAAGCAGGGAGTAGATTGCGTGGCCACTTTACTAGCTGAAAATTACGCAGTCCTTTAGAGCCGTAAAGTCAAACTAACTTAAAGGGAAACAAGCTTGTGCATGTTTCAGAGCAAATGACTTGTGAACCTGTGTGGAGGAGGACCACGATACGCGAGCAATTGCCAACGTTAATCTTTGCTAAGAACAACTGATACAGCTAATATATTGGTAAGTTTTTTCAGGCCGCAACAAAATAATCCCTACTAACTCCAATCTATCTATACAAATCAGGGTTGGAGGCATGCACCCATAATTTCTCATGGTAGCATATCTATAATGGTAGACTAACAGCCATTCTTCCTGGGATTCCAAGTACCTAAAAAGAAGTCAACACTCAGAAGAGTGATGGTAACTTTATTGCAACTCCAAGAAGACAACTATTAAAAAAATTGGAAGCCAAACTAGGCAGGACCAAACAGCAGCAAAAATTCGAAACTTGCACGATGCCAATAGGTAAATGGCTAAGATAATCTTCCGAGAGACTGCAAGATCCTTGCAAGCAATCCGGAGACCAAATCCAGGAAGCAAGTCAATGCTGATCACCCTAAGAAGTGGTACAAGCTGGAGGAGTTAACATCAGAAGAAAGAGAACTTGAAAGAGCCAACTACAAATAAGGAACCCATCAACTACTGTCAGCTCACCAAAACAACCAGCAGATGGATGGTGCTCCAGGTATAAACCGGCGGTTTTGCTGATCCACCAATGGAAGCCCTATGTGCCGGCCACTCATTCCCAGAGAGACAATACACATCCAGATAAGAAAATTTTCTAACTTTTTCAAATTTTAAGAAGAAATTACATATTTAAATATTCCTTTGTAGATGGCTATTACTACTCAAATGCCCAGGTACGCCAAGTTGTTCTCAAAGGAAATTTAACAAATTAAGAAAAAAAGCTGAAGGAGCATAGAGACGAATAAATTTGAAATGAAGAATGCTCCAGTCAATACTTTCAAAATAAATTACCACATGACCAGCTAAGATCCAGGGAAGTTTATACTATCTCCTGCCATTATTTGGTGATTGTAGTTTTGATAAAAGTTTTATGTGGATTTAGGAGCAAGCATAATTCTCATGCCTTTTTCTACTTTTTAGGACAGCTGGGTCTAGGAGAACAAAGCTACCACTATTACCTCTTCAATTAGTCCGACAGATCCATTAAATACTAAGAGGTATAGTGAGGATGGTCTTGGTAAGGGTAAACAAGTTTATTTTCCTATTGATTTTAATTATTTCTTGATATGGAAAGAAGATTATGGATGTATCCTTATGTTTAGGGAGAACCCTTTTAGCTTACTCGGAGGTGAAGAAAAATCCGCTGATTCTCCGAATCCACGGTTCATCTAGATCTGATCAGATCAAGAGATAATATTTCAAAAATCTTTCGCTTGATGCCCAATCAGATCTTGATTGTTTCAAATCTGATCTTATTATTAATAAATATAATAAAATAAGAATAAATTAATCAATTTAAGTTTACCCTAATTCTGTGGGTATGCTATTTACCCTGTAATTTATACTTGATTGCAGCGCGGAAAGGGTTCGGATCCTGAGCATCGCAAGCGCTGGCCTCTACCGCTTCCACTTGGTGTTTGGATCGGAGATCCTCTTCTCTTCTAATCACGTCTCCAAAACTTAGATTGGATCTGATCTTAGAGGGAATCTTGCAGAAAGCTCCTGTTTGAAGATCAGCAAGTCGTCTTTGCAGCCAGTGCAGCTTTCTTCTTTTGATCGCTTTCTTTTTGATCTGGAACGCACCAACCAACAATCCCAAAAACTCTTTTGGACCGTGGAGGCGGAGAAGGAGGAAAGTTTTAGGTCATGGAGGACAGGAAGAAGCAGCCTGGGGCGTGGGAAATCTCTTCTAATTGCATTAGAATCTGAGTTGGGCGGCAGGGTCTCTTTATAGACTAAGCGTGATCCAACTCTCTTATTCTCCCAACATCAAAATCAACCCTCGTTGGTGAATCAGATCTAAAATCTGATTGTTGGAATAGAGTCCCCTGGATTCCTCCTTAGAGGCGTGCCTAAGACCAGTCAAACTAGTTCTTAGTAGAATCTCTGATTGGAATCCAAAAGGGCAGGTGGGAGTTCCTGTCCACCACAAGGAACTCCAAGGCGCCCTCCTAACTTGGGCACAACGCGCTGGGTGCATGCGCCTCCTCCTTGCTAGGTTCTGGTAGGCGGGACAAGGCCCCCACCGTAGTCTTTGCCAATAGGTGCTGAATTTGGACAACACCAGTAAAGTGGTCTATGGTCACAATTTGACCAGTCAAAGGTCAACTTTTGCCCAAGTCAAAGGACCAAAAAATGGCAGGTGACAAAAATGTGGCAGGTCCAATTACCGTCTTATAAAATAGAAACCCTTCTCTACTTGGCATAACCTCCAGTTAGACCATATGAAGGCCTCTGATTGAGGCCAAATGCCTTTGGCTTCAGTCAGGATATTTATTTGTGATAGTAAAAGAAGAAGCGTTAGGGTTCAATCGAGTGCTACCACGATTTCCTTAACTCTAAATGAATTCCATTCAGAACAATTGAACTAGATAAGTTCAATGATGATGCCACCAGTTCAAAATCTCTTTTGTGTGACCCAGATTAGGTTCAGTTCTGTATGGCAATCGGGTATATGCAATGATCTCGTATCATAGGACATCATCATAAAACTTCTTTTCGATGGATCAGAACTTCGATTCGAAAGCTAGGAAGTGATCGATTTCAAATTCTAAATCATTTTAATTTGCTCGATAGAATCCACCAGTGACCACCTAGCAGTATACTGGTGGCAACGCCATCAGCCAGCTGAAGTGCGAACTCTTTGGTGGCAGTACCTATGTGATTAAGTTTCTTCTAGTCTTGAGCCCCGATCAGAACTTAGGGGTTAAAGGTAAACCTCGTCAAACCCTAGTCTCTGTCCCTATGATATAATCAATTCATTCGAGTCCAATGTGAAAACCTAATAGAAACTGCGGTGTCTATTATTTCACTCTACCATGGCCATTGGGCTTCAGAACCTTTGATTCTCATGTGATTATCAATGAGGGCTGCTCCTCTACCACCAAGGTAGATCGAATCCCATCTTGAACGCACATCCGTTTCCTACAATGACATTGCTGTAGAGAGCCAACAACACCTCAGGGTTCCATAACTAGGGCCTAGGAGACAAAGTAATGGTGTATCAAACTATAACACCTCAACGGTGAACTGGCCGGAATGCGATCTCAGGTCAAAGAACCAGACAGCACTACTGGGCAGCATCCGAGTTCAGTCAATTGACGAAAGTAGACTCCTAATGACTATCGAAGGTGGTCCATCGCTCAGTGCCTCGTTCTCTATTAGATACTGTCACTTTCGCTCCGGTGTCTCCACATCGTAGACTCAAAGATCATTCTACTAAAAGAAGCGATCGTACCACCAACTTCGATCAATCCACCATCCCTCGTGGATGATCCTATGGTCGGTGAGCTGTTTTATGAGTTAATCACTCGATTTATTCAATGTCTAAATTTCTTCCAACTCTTTGAAAAATATGAATTAATCATTACCATTAACTCAAGGATGTATCACAGACACTAAATACACAGGTGTGATAGAAAATAACCCATTATCTATATGATTATAGTCAAACATTTAATTTGCTTCCTAGAAGTGTATTACAATGTCTAGCCAATCTCTGGCTTCTAGGCACATACTATCCTAACAATCTCCCACTTGATCCCTAGAAGGCCAGGTTGGCTATGAGTCCTAGTTCATCTTCTCAAGGTGGGCTTCAATCTTCTGTTGTCCAACGGCTTCATTGTAAGTGGGGCCTCTGCCACATTAACTCTGCGGAGTTGACTCTCTTGACTCTCAACGTAACCTTTCTCATGGTAAATCCGCTGGATGAGAATGACTAATCGCCATCCCCAACTGTGCCCTTAGACTTCTGGTGAACCTCGGTCCTTAAGAAGGGCTCATGGCGCAATCTGTGTCGCAGTACAGGAGGAATCGGCATCTTCACTGGCATTACTTCCAATTTCTGCAGTCAAACTTCTTGTAGCCAGATACGCTTCGTTTGCGGCCTCGGTGATGCAGTGATACTATTCATGCTTCCTGGTGGACATCTGCTATCGACAGTGTGTGCGTTGGGAACTTTTCAGTGACAGCTCCACCATGCAAACAAAACAGACTTCCAGATGTCTGACTTTCGATCCCTCTAATATCAGATATGAAGCCAAGTCCGTGTTCCCTTGAGCCTCAAGAGTTTCTCCATTTTTATATTATGACCAAACATCTAATATCCTTAGTTCTCTCAAAGTCTTAAGGATACATTTCAACAGAAGCAGTGTTCTTCATCTTGGGAATTGACACTGATATCTCTGCCTTGTGACTCCACAACATGGCTATAAATCAGGTCGTCGTCATAGCATGGCATACATGAGCCCGCTTATCCTAGCACAGCATAAGGGATTTCCTCTGCTCATGCGGTTCTTATTACCTTCAGGTGTGCTGGGGCACATCTTCTTGAAGATGAATACCATGTCTGAAGGGTATTATCCCCTCTTACGAGTTTTCCATGACTAAACTCTTTAAGTAACTTCTTCTATGTTACATCTTCTGTGAAAAGTCTAAGCATCCTATTCGGTCTATCCCTATAGACCTTTAATTCCCTAGAATATACAGGAATGCTTCAACCTAGGTCTTTCATGGAGAATTCTTGGACAAGCCAAATCTTGACCGATGTAACATGGAATCATCATTCCCAATACAGGAAGGATTGTCATCCCCGCTACAGATATGAGGACGACAAAGCGCTCCCCCTGAACCCCTTATGAAAAACACATGGTTCGCTCTTCATTTTTGATGAATATCAAAACTCTTTTTTGGATCCATCATTGAAACGAGTGTTCCAGCTCCGAGATGCTTGCTTTAAGTCATATATGGGACCTTTGCAGCTTGCAACCGCTTCGGCTGATCAGTATCAGACTGGATGTGAACCCTAAACGGACTGTTCCATATTAGATATCTTCCTCAGACATCCATTTTCGGAATGCCGTTTTTTCACGTCATCTTGCCCATACTTTACAATATCGAAATAGGTCTGCAACGGCAAGCAATTGTCTCGGATGGATTTTAGCATAGCTACCAGGGAAAAGGTGTCCTGATAGTCCATTGCCTTCAATGTTGAACTATACCAAAACGCTTTT
Organism: Cocos nucifera; assembly: GCA_006176705.1. Taxonomy (NCBI): domain Eukaryota; kingdom Viridiplantae; phylum Streptophyta; class Magnoliopsida; order Arecales; family Arecaceae; genus Cocos; species Cocos nucifera. The sequence goes on from QRFJ01001279.1 coordinate 670,555, forward strand.
TGCCATCCAGTCTAGCCTTGAATGTCCCTCCACATTCACCATCTACACCCAATCTTCTCTTAGAAGAAATCATTTTCCCCAATAGGTCTATACCTTTCATGGTGGATCTACGCAAGGTCCAGACTTGGGATTGAGTGCATCGAGTCGATCTCTGACTTCAATTGCCTCAGCCATTTCTTGGAGTGCGAATATCGTGATATCGGCCTGTTGTAGGTTTTGGATCACTCACCAATGAGCACCATTACCTATGAGGAATTCATTTCCTCTACGTCCTCTGAAACAATAACTAATAATCTTTCAGGAGGACGGGAAACTCTTTCGATCTACGAGGTTGAGGAGGTCGTACTTCTTATTGGCTCTCACCTGATTTGGTTCACTTGGTCCTTGCTGCATTCTAACTTGTGAGACTTTCTCATCAGCTTGAATCCTATTTCCAATGCCGCTATCTTGAAATAAACTAGGTTTTTCAGAAAATAATCCAGCACGCGACTCACATACATTGTGGTCTTCTGGAATGCTAGAAATAGTTATCCATATGACTCTTAGGCATATCCTATGAATCGAGCTCTAAGGACCTCAACTCTTACCACTTGCCCGCTTGTTGTCTTTTGACATAGCGGATCAACCCAACTTCTGAGATGACTCAGACTTGGTTTTTTTACCGTGCCATATCTCATACGGTGTGGTAGGAACGGTTGTAGAGGAACCCTATTCAGTAATAGATTAGAAGTAATAATGAATGTCCCAAAGGAAATCAGGGAGGGTTCCTGTGAAAGCCATCCAAGTGGATGAACGCATGGATCTAATGAGAGTCTGATTTCTTCGTTCTGAACGCGGTTGAGTTGAGGGTGTTCTGGTGGGAGTCCATTGAGAGACTATGCCATTTTCCCTTAAGATGTCTACCGCAGCACACATCTCGGCTAAGTCATTCACCTCTCAATCTCATGCTCAGAAACCTAATGGGTTTTCCCAATTTGTTTTTCTACTCCTCCATGTTCGAATTCTTTGAACTTTTCAAAGGCTTCAGACTTGTGTCCCATAAGATACAATACCCATACGCTAGACAGATCATCGATAAACGGTAATGAAGTAGACACCAAATGCTCTAGCCGGCGCATCAAATGGGCCGCACACTGGTATGTACTACGGCAAGGACAGATCTGTGCCCTCTCCCCATGTCCTACAAGGGGAGTTTAGTCATTTGGCCTTGAAGACAAGATCACAAGTTGGATTGACCAAAGTCATGACTCAATAGCCATTTTTCTCCAATTTGTTGATCTATCTTCTGCTATATGACCTAATCTCAGTGCCATAGATATCTGTCGTTTGACCTCATCCCTAAGTTTCGTTTGGCATTCATGTTCTGCCCGATAGTTCTAGAACAGGCACATCAATATGTAGCTGATAAAGATCATTAATAAGGGGAAACCACCTTTGAATTCTTATTTCTTTCATAAAGAGATGTTCAATGGTCCTTAAAGAAAGGTGATCACATAACCTTCTTGTGCTAAGCATGAAATAGAAATCAAAATTCCTGGCTGGCTTAAAAAGGCACAAAATAATAGTCCTTACAAAACTAAGTCCTAAACCAGATGCGTAATCCAAGAGGGTATTGTTTCCCACGGCTACTGCAGCAACTCTTGCTCCATTACCGGCACGCGTAGGATTATGTCTCCATCTCTCAGCTCCTGCTAATCTCAAAAGACCTGCATAGAAGTGCACAGATGACACTAGAAACAGATTGCAAGCACCCACTGGAGTAGAAAGAAACCGTAAGGTTTAGACTCAATAACGAGCCAACCTCCAGAAGGAGCTTCCTTCTTGTTCTTTAGGGTGGCCAGTAAATAGGGCCAGTTTCCGCTTCCATGGCCGCGCACGCGTTGCAATGGAAACACTTTCCTTGCCATCGGCCTTTTTCTTCGATTCCTGCCTCTTCTTCTTTGTCCTTTCCACCTTCTGGCTTTTCACAGACTTTCTTTTTTCTTTCCATAAGCTTTCTTTTGGAAGAAGTCCATTCTAATAGCAAGAACTGAGCCTTTAGAAAATCCTCTTCATAGAACAAGGTCTCAGCGGTAACCAGCATTATTCATCAACTCGGCCAACGGAACTTTGAAAGTTTATGCCATGTGGTAATTCCATGATGAATTGTCCCATATGCACTCAAGTCAGGATTGCAGAATCGATAATCGTTCTTGCAGGTCAATGTCCACCACTTCCACGCCGAGCTTCTCAAGCTCTTCCATGTCCTTGATCATATGTTAGACTGTGTATTTCGGAACTGACTGTCCATCCACGCCCATCTTTAAGCCTTAAAAAGTCGTGTTGTGACTTGATATTCTGGCTGCGCTCGACTCTGTTCACCCCACACTATCTCTGTAGGTTGAGCCAACATTTGGCGAGCAGTTCCCGACTATCTTTATGTTGGCCTGGAGCTCATCAAGACATCGAGCCAACACATGTAGTATCTGGCTTATTATCTTCGTCAATCCATTTTTTTTTTCAGAGATCGCCTCTCTGTTCAAGTGATGGACGAGCTGGTAAGATGGAAGGGTCCTGGTCAACATGGTTAACTTTCTCTGAAGCCCAAAATAATCTTATAGTTTCTGAGCCAATCTTTATAATCTGGTCCAGTCAGTCTCATGCTTGTGTTACGGATATCGTGCCAATTTGGGTTGGACGCAGATAACTTTTCCTGTAGAGAGCCCAAATAAGATTCTAGATTTAAGATATTGTGAATTTTGGAACTTTGACCAATTGTTTTAAGGGATTTTTATTTTTTAAAGCAAATTGAGCTCCACTATTTCCTCTTGGGAGTTCCTACACTCCCTTTTTGTAGAGACTCGAAGAAAGGCTCATGATTGTGATGTTCCTAGTGCGGTGGTGCGGTCTCACAACTGACTCATGCACCGTCAACCAACAGTTATTGGTGATGGGTTAGCCATAGAGTGAACACTCTTGTTTCAAGTGATTCTCTACGATCATGGGTGCACCCAAATTTTTTTCTCGTCTTGGTCTCTACATTCACTGAACCTCACCGCTCATCCAGCAAATAATCTCGGATCCATTCCTTAAGCTTACCGTCCACACCCATCCATTTGCATCAGATCTGGGTTCCTATTCTGGGTCTCTCCACCGTATCCGGAATATTGAGCCAATCCATCCCAGCCCATAGCATCCAATGCCTTATAACATGGTTGCGTCTTCTCGGTGCAACTGAGCCACTGTATCCAGCGGCGAGAATGAGATCAACCTCGCGACAGGCCCGCAACTCTACCACATGTGGACTAGACCTCAGACTTACATCGCCTCCTCTCTCCCAGGGGAGAAAATCCTGACTTCAGCTCTCTTTAAAACTTGACTTATCCCTTGGAGTCATAAA
>QRFJ01001280.1:0-125450 GCA_006176705.1 Cocos nucifera
CAAGAAGAGAAATTTGTCTCTTAGCCATGCCCCAAGGCTGCCCCTCTCCCCCAAACAGTTGTCTATGCACGAAGAGATAGCCAGTTCATTTCATGTCAATGAGGAGAAATCCTTAAATCAAATGATAAAAGATGAGAAGAACTTTAATGCAATTGGCATGCTAACTTCTATCGATAGACAACATCCTTTTTGCTAAGTTTTAAACCCTCAATTTATTTGCACTAGGTTAGTTAATTAAAGATAATGTTCATAATATACTATTTTGAACACACTCAAGCTAAAAATTATTATAAAGAGGCAATATCCTCCCTCTTAGCAACCATTGAAAAGCATCAGATCTGGTATATGTGCTCTTCAATAATAAGATTGCTCTTGCATCGATTAAAGCATTACAACTGAATATAATTTGCATTAACAAATCTCAAAGATTAAACAACAATGTCCCTATGTATATTAATTCATGAGCTTCTCCAAATGATTCCTTTGAAATTACAACTCTATAGAATTTATGATTTCAATTTTGATTGCCGAGTAACAAGAATCCTAAAAACAATCTCATAATCAGACTTAGCGTGAAGAACAGACATTTAAGAGTAGAGTTGATTGAGAATTTAGATTAAATTATTCTAATCGTAGGCAAAAGTATTTGTGGATTTTGATTGACTTATTTTTCATCTCATAGCCAATCATGATCAACTCAGAGTAGCATTTAATAAAGAACAACTGAGGTGTAAATTTTTTATTGGCTTTACCTATAGTAGAATGAGTCTATTCCTATAAATTTTCTCAGTTGATTGTTAAAACAAGTTTGCAACTCAGTTGATGTAAAACAGATTGCAGGCATAAGGAGACAAAAAAATACCAGCCTAACACTAAGAGCACACCAATTAGAAGCACTACACGCTTTCAATAGTCAAAATTCTTCAACGGGGAAGCAAGATAATTATTTCATCTATCATGTTAAAATAACATTTAGACCAAGGACATTCATATATGATGAACACTAGGCAGATCTTGCTATTTTGTGCTTAATAAAAAAGATGATAAAACGCAAAAAGGTAAGTTAAAACCTCCACCAGTTATATCTTTAGCTTAGAGGGAAACCCTCCACCACAATCCACAAATCCAACATGCTAGGGTAAAAAAACACTTAAATGGTAAACCTAAGAAAACTCCCCATCTCCCTTTGGTGCTCTCCTTCCTAATAGATTTCTAAAAGAAAAACAAAATGAAAAAATTTAAAAAAAATGGAAGAGAAAAGGAAAAAATGTATCAATCTATTTGGGAAAGGCCTGACCTTTGGATTTTTTTCCATTTTTCCTCTATTTTCCTTGATTTCTTCTTTTTCCCAATTTTTCCTTTGTTTTTACATCCTCAAAAGTCTCAATTGTGTGGAGGCTTGGAGCCTTCGATCATAAATCCCCAAATCACACTGCCAAAATCCACAAAAATCCCCATATTTCTAGAGAAAAAGACCTCAACGGTAACCTAAGAAACCCCTTTCAATCTCCCTTAGGTGCTCTCCTTTTCCCAAGAATCAAAAAAATAAAATAAAATAATAAAATATTAATATAACAGGGGAAAAGCTCTTACCTTCCAAATTTTTTTCATTTTCCTCCTGTTTTCACTGATTTCTCATTTTCATCATATTTTTGTCGAATTTTTTTTTGCTCTCCATCTAAAGATGGCAAAATCGATCCGACCCGATGAGTATGTACCCTATCCAAATCCGGTCAAATCTAAAAAATTGGATTTGACCGAGTTTAGAAAAAATCCGAAAACAATAGCATGGATGTGGGTAGAGTATGGGTATGCTTATTTCTATCAAAACTCGAACCCGATCTGAACCTATGGCATAAGAGGTAATATCCGACCCATACCCATAATATATATATATATGCATCTATTCTCTATATAATAAATATTCAATTTATGTACATATGATGATTAATAGTTCATCAATTATTGAATTATATTTATATTTTTTTCACTTAATATTTATTTATTTTTTTGAATATGGGGTGGGTATGGGTTGGGTATGGAAAAATGGGTTATCCATGAGTATTTCTGAATCAATTGAGTATAGGGATGGGTATCTCTTTTCTTACCCAATCGGGTATTGGGTAGGGTTTGAATATATGGTATTAAGTTTGGGTTTGGGGATAGATAATATCCTACCCAAACCATACTGGTTGCCATCCCTATCTCCATCAGTTTTTCTACTATTTCCTCTATCTTTAGAGTCTCAATCGGGTGGGAAGCTTGGAGTAGCTGAATAGGGAAGCTTAGATGTTAGGCTTTTGCTTAGGGAATGGGAAAGGGCTCAATTAGATGGGAGGCTTGGAGCAGTTAAATAGAGAAGCCAGAAGAAATTTGATGCACCAGTTCCAAGTGAACTAGGACAAATCTACCATAATTAGGAATTAGTGAAATATAATAGGTAACATGGCCTGTTATCCACCGTGGGATTTGGCATAGTTCAATTGCACCTACAATAGTCCATTAACTAGGGCTTTCACTTGAAAAATGAAAAAAAATAATTTTCTTTTAAATAATAGGTAGTAGGCATTCTTTTATTTTCTTTAGCGCACAACTTTCATATTAGGAATGAAAATAACCATGATATAGCATTAATTAGTTGGATATGAAAAATCATAACCAATTTTCATATTGGAAATGGGCTCAAGCCCGAATTAAATCACTTCAAATATTGTGTTTAGTCCAATTCAAATCTCTTATAGGCAATCTCAATTCAAAAGATAAATGGAATGCACCACTTCAATTTCATGGTTTTAGTTTTTATTTAACTTATAGAATTTTGCGAGCATTGACACACTATAAATACCTTTGTTTTATGTTATTCGATTTTTACCAATAAAATCATTGATTTATTTCTCCAATTGGAGTCTAAGTTATACCCATTTTAGTGTGGTAGTATCAAAATCTACAAGATCTAATGCAATCAGTCCGGATCCTCGCACATTCGGTCTAGTTAATCAAATCAAGATCTCTACCCACCATGATGTCTTTGTCAGAATCCATGTTATAATAGTAGATTAAATATCTTATTTTTTCATATCATCACTATTATATTTTTACTAATACCCTCAATTCTTACAATGTTGGAGGTAGATTTCAATATCACTAAAGGATTTATAAGAAAAAATCCCACTCTAATATATTTTTTTTTAAAATATATATATCTTATTAGCACCAAGGGATTCATCCCTTGGTAAATCTCTAAGAGAGAACTTTCCCTACAAATCCCTCGGTGAAAATTAATGAAGTAATCACTCACAAATCCCTTGTTGATTATCGAGGGGTTTTTAAAGGATTTACTGAGGATAGTAAATTCATCACAAATTGCTCAACGATTTCTTAGTAAAATTGATTTTTGAATGCAACTTAATATCTCTTGAGAATTTCTTTCTAATTCCTCAATAATTTTCCAAGGGATGGATCCCTTAGTGAAAAACAGATTTCTCATAGTGTAAGCAACAATATTTATGAATTTATATCTAAATGCAGGGTAAGATCTAAGTTTCTAACATTTTGTAGAAATGTGGCTAGATTAATGTCAGAAAAAAATTTATACCCAATATTTTATCATAAATATGAGATAAGATTTAATTTCTCAAGACAATAGATAGTGTTACGGTGGTAATGTAAACACCTTGGATCGAGCTGTCCAATGCCTGGGTTGCCTCAGATCGACACTAGGATATCAGTGTTCCGAGGTCAAGATGCCTCATGCACTCTCTCCCAACCCGCAAAGTGATCCAAAGTGCTTTATCGATCCCAATAATTTCATTCCGAGATAAACAGTGACATAGTTATGATCCAACCATGATCCAACTATTTTCCACTAAGCCAAAAATGGTGGAGATAAATAAAAAATTTCAATCATGCCTGCGACAACCTTCCTATCCTGAAAAATGGCCATGATCTCAGAATGATGTGATTAACAAAATGGCATAACAACCATGAGATTGTTGTGGTCCACAATATTTTAGGCATCACCTAGCTCTGATACCATATTGTAGACCCATGATATCACTCGAACGCCAATCATCCTTGATATCACAAGCACCGACATCATGTTGTGGAACCTCTTAATCTTTAGCATAGACCTGAAGGAATCAGTGACGTTCTCTACGAGCAGCAAACCACCGATCCTCCACCTGAATCTGTGATGGGGTGCCTCCCTCCTTGGGCTTGAGGGAGATGCCCCCTTTTCTAGGGCTTCTTCAAGAACCCTAGGGCGGCAACTCTAGAGAGAAGAGAAGAAGAGAGTTGAGGAAGAAAGGTCTATGTTCCACACTATTCACCGCATAATAAAATCCTAATACAACCTATGAATTTATACATAGCCATTAGGTCCGACCAAAAACTCCCCTGGCTAACCCAAACATGAAAGTACTCACCGAGCCCATGTACATCCATATCTTCCATGCTCTCATCCTCTAGATCTAGATCCGATCTATACATGAATTAGCCACCTTAAGATCTCTCAAATCAAACCTTAAGACCCCTAAGATCAACCTAGATCCTAGCCCAAAATAGACCCTCGCGTAACTCTGCCCGTGCACTGAGCCGGCTCAGTGCTGAGTCATCTCAGTCTGAAACTGAGTCGGCTTAGTGCACGGGCAGAGTTATGCGAGAGTCTATTTTGGGCTAGAATCTAGATTGATCCTAGGAGTCTTAAGACCTGGTTTGAGAGGTCTTAAGATAGCTAATTCATGTATGGGATGGATCTAGATCCAGAGGATGAAAGCATGGGAGACATGGGTGTACATGGGTTCGGTGAGTGCTTTCATGTTTGGGTTAGCAAGGAGAGTTTTTGGTCGGACCTAATAGCTATGTATAAATACATAGGTTGTATTAGGGTTTTATTATGCAGTGAATAGTATGAAATACAGACCTTTCTCCCTCAACTCTCTTCTTCTCTTCTCTCTAGAGTTGTTGTCCTAGGGTTCTTGAAGAAGCCCTAGAAAAGGGGGCGTCTCCCTCAAGCCCAAGGAGGGAGGCGCCCCATCATAGATCTAGATGAAGGATCGATGGTTTGCTGCCCATAGAGAACATCACTGATTCCTTCATATCTGTGCTAAAGATTAAGAGCTTCCGTAACATGATATCAGTGCTTGTGATGTCAGGGATGATTGGTGTTCGAGCGATATCATAGGTCCACAATATGGTATCAAAGCTAGGTGATGTCTGAAACATTGTGGACTGTAACATGGTATTCGAGCCAAGTTTCAGAGCCTGATGGTGCATGAAAAGAGCTAGATTTTAGAGCCTGATGGTGCATAAAAGCGAAGGAGAAGTCATACAAGGTGAAATCAGAAATCTGCACAAGAATTTTATGGTATGTCTCAAATCTACCTTGTTGTTGCTGTGGTTTGGCCAATCGAGAGCAGTGAGTTGAATGTGGAGGTTGAGAGAATTAACAAAAAGAGATTTTCCCAGGATGGAAGGACTTGGTGCATGATTTGCTGATCAGTCTTGGTGGAAGAGCTAGGGCGTATGATGGTTATGTGATAGGCAGGGAGCGCTGGAGTGCTGCACTAGCACTTTCCTGGAGATGTAGGGCTGAGAAAGGCTCGGCGATGCCGCAGTCGATGAAGGTATCTCAGTGAAGAGCATTAGGATGCTCTAGGAAGATGGCAGTGTAGGGCTATTGAAGAGAGGTTTTTCAAGGAATAATGGTCGAAGGAAGGCTGAAGAAGCGACTATATGTCCTTCGGTGTCTGAAAGGTGGGAAAGTAGTCGGAGATGTATTTAGTGGTTTGACCAAAGCATGAATTTGCGAAGCCTTGGGAGTGATGAAGATGGATGATCTATGGAGGTCCAATAAATTAGGGCTGGATGATTATAGAGCGATGTAGAGACAAGTTAGGAAGCATTGGAGTGCTGTAGGAGCACTACCCTAGAGGCATAGGGCTGAGAGAGGCTTGGTGGTGCAGCAGCCGAGGAGTGTAACTCAATAGAGAGTGTCAGTGGTATCTCAAAGAAATCAGGTGCAGATCTCAGGGAGAGTCAGGAGGTCTCAAAGAGTGCTAGGAGGTCTCAGACAGTCGAAAGTATCATGGATCAGGTTTTTTCTGTAGGAGCACCAAGGAGAGTCGCAGTTTAGATGGAGGATAGTTCTTCAGGCGCAACTGAAGTGATGGCTGGTGTAAGGGTAGAAGAGAAGGAATAGGATGAAATTTTCTAGGATTCAATCATTGAATTTAGAAGAGTTGGATGAGCTCTTGGGTTTCGAAGGTGCCCGCGGATTGTAGAGGTATCCAAGATGGCTTCGAAGAGAGCCGTAGAGTGCAGAGGGTTCGAAGGGGAAGCGATGGTGTTCGAGGTATAATGACAGGCCTAGCAGTGCAGCATTGGATGGTTAGCCTCGAGGGACTCGATGATAGAGTCGGCTTCTATGGCATCAGGTGGACTTTGAATATAGGTGGAGCTCCATAGTGGTGGCTTCATAATTGGAGAAAAAATTTGACATGAGTTCAGAGCACCGATGATGCATAGTTCTAGGTGGAGCGGCATGTGCAGATGGACAGACGTAGTTCTAAGAAGATCGTATCAGATGGTACAGCATGTGCTGGTATAGAAATGCTGTAGATTCTCCAAAAAAGTTTAGAGAAAGTGATGCAGCTGCTAAGCAGAAAGGATCCTACAATTTTAGGATGGTGCCAAGAAGCAAGCATAGGTCTTCAGCGGTGGAGGCAGTCATCCCAAAGGCCTCAAGGGTGCACAATAGCTAAAGAGGATTGGCAGAGGTGATGTTTGCATAGGGGTTGTCGAGTGTGCAGGGATAGCGGGATCATGTAGGAGGTCATTGCCGAGGGGTTTGCCAAGGCTTGGGGCACCAAGGTGGAGATTGTGAGAATTTATGGTGCTCTCAAGCCTTGGGAGGCCATGGGAGAAGTCAGGGTGTTGGCTCCGAAGATTCTAGGGGCTTGGTTGGTGCTTCGTAGACTTAGGACATAAGGTGAAGCAAGAAACCAAAGCTAGGGAATCAAGACTGCAGAAAAAGAATTTTCTACAGGTTAGCCAGCTCAGTCCAAAACTGGGTTGGCTAAGTCTCAGAGCATAGAAAAATAGAGAGCTGTGCATTCAAAACTGCTAGCACGGCACAAGACTGAGCTGGCTCAGTTTCAGACTAAGCCGACCTAGTAAAACTTAGCCAACTCAGTGCTGAGACTGAGCCAGCTCAATGTGCGGGCAGAATTATGCGAGGATCTATTTTGGGCTAGGATTCGAGTTGATCCTAGGGGTCTTAAGGCCTGGTTTGAGAGGTTTTAAGATGGCTAATTCATATATGGGTCGGGTCTAGATCCAAAGGATAAGAGCATGGGAGATATGGGTGTACATGGGCTCGATGAGTACTTTCATGTTTGGATTAGCCAGGAGAGTTTTTGGTCGGACCTAATGGCTATGTATAAATACATAGGTTGTATTAGGATTTTATTATGCGGTGAATAGTATGGAACACAGACCTTTCTCCCTCAACTCTCTTCTTCTCTTCTCTCTAAAGTTGCCACCCTAGGATTCTTGAAGAAGCCCTAGAAAAGGGGGCGTCTCCCTCAAGCCCAAGGAGGGAGGCACCCCATCATAGATCCAGGTGGAGGATCGGTGGTTTGCTGCCCATAGAGAATGTCACTAGTTCCTTCAGGTCCGTTGTAAAGATTAAGAGCTTCCACAACATGATATCAGTGCTTATGATGTCAAGGATAATTGGCGTTCGAGCGATATCATGGGTCTACAATATGGTATCAGAGCTAGGTGATGCCTGAAATATTGTGGACCGCAACAGAGATCTCCTTCTATAAATATCACAAATCCTAAGGACCATGATAAGTAAGAAATCTCTCTTAAAGAAGACATTATTGCTTGATTATTCTCTGTTGACTTGAGCATCGAAGGATCCTTGCCGAAGTTAAATCCTCTGGCTCGGATTTTATTTTGCAAGTCACTCCAACACCTCCTGCAAGCAGCCGACCGCTCTGCTTTCGTAGTGCATAATTTTTAGCAACAACAGATAGAGAAAGGGACTCTTACTTTACATCCAAATATGCCACCCAAAAAGGCATTTTCATACCTCACAGATGCTGCTACCTCCCATCAGGCGGATCTCAAAGGTGACGATCTTGCCCAGCCTCCTGCGATAGAAGCTTCTTTGCCTCCTCAATCGGTTCTCGTGATGATGGACCAATTCAACTTGCTCCTCCAATAAGTTAATACATTGATGACTACTCTTCAAGTGGTCCAAAATACTCTTGCACCGCCTTCTGTGGTGCCACAGCCAAGACAAGCTGTCCCAATCTCTGCACCACCCTCAGCGGTACAGCCTATTTTTCCCTTGATGGTCCCAACTGTGCCCCCTACCATGGCACCACCTCAGTTGTTGGCCTCCAATCTACAACCTCAGGCCGATCCTCTTCAAACACATCCTCAATGTCCGAGGAGGAAGCAGACCCACTAGCAGTGTATTAGCCTGCAATCTGGGCATGATTCAACCCTCGATCGTTATTCTCCTTCTTAGCAGTCGGAGGCATACATGGTCTGAGATCAAATTCTGAAAAAGAGACTTCGGGTGCTTGACAAGAGAATCGAGGCCATTAATAAGACCTCTTCCTTTAAGCCCTATGATGGTTTCAGCGGTGAACCTTCCTTCGACAAGAAGATATTAAATGAGCCGCTCCCGTCAAACTTCAAGCTGCCCCAGTTTGAAACTTACGATGGGACCACTGACCCCATCGATCATATAGAGACCTTTATGACAACACTACTCTTTTAGCAAGCATCTGATGTTATCCTCTATCAGGCATTCCCCGCGACCCTCAAAGAGGATGCCCGATAGTGATATTCAAGTCTGAAACTAGCTTCCATTCACTCCTTTGAAGAGTTTCGTCAATTTTTGGCTATGCATTTTGTCATCAGTTGAAAGTAGCAAAAGTGGTCCGACTACATGAACACCATCCACCAAGAGAAGGAGAGTCGATCCACACAATGCGGCAACTCAAGAAGTCCGCATCCTTGATCAGTCGGTCGCGATGACCACCCTCATGGATGGATTACAGAAGAACGACTTAAAAAATCATTAATATAGTCCTTCCCTAAGGACTATGAAGAAATGCTGGAAAAGGTAGCAAAATATTCTCACCTAGAAGAATCTTTTAATGATGATGTCCCCGCCAGTTCTGCCCCGGTAGGATCCAATAAGGAGTGCTTTCCCAAAGTGCAGGAAGCTTATCATCGGTGCTCTCAATCTCCACCTCAAAAGCAGAGGGCAAGGGGTCCTCCCAAGAATCACCGATCTCTGAGTCCCCAAAGGAGGGACAAGCAGCGCTCTCCCCTAAGGCGTTATCATAACTACATGCCTCTGAATGCCTCTAGGAAAGATGTATTGATGCAAATCCACTCCAAGCTCCCTCAGCCTTCAATGATGCGGATGAAGCTTGAACACCGCAATCCTATGAGGTACTGCTTTTACCATCGTGACCATGGTCATGATACCGAGGATTGCCACCTCCTCCGAGATGCGATTGAAAGACTCAATCATTTCATTTAGGGAAGAACTTCCTTATGTCGACCTCCTCCAAGAGCTCAACAATAGCCTCATCAGCCTCAGCGCCCCTTACCAACACCAGCTCTAGAGATGGATGAATCGGTGGGGCCAGAAGAGCGATCCCTTCGATGTGAAATCCATATGATCACTGGGGGGTCATTTGAGTCCGCAGCACAGAAGAAGCCAAGGCTTGAGAATCGGCTTAGAGATCCAATAACTTTCATAGAGCAAGATGTGGAAGGTGTACAGCAGCCACATAATGATGCTATGGTTGTAACATTGAACATAGCTGATTATAATGTACACTATGTTGGAAATTATGTTCCAAAGCTAATCATCAGCCTATTAATGGTTGAGATATTATAATTAATTTATTAATTAATAAAAATTTTATGGCATCTTTTTCATCATAAGTTTACATCTTCTAATGAACTTCATTATTGTGATGCAGTCCTTAGAACTATTTAGTTTTGATAAAGAGAGAATTTATCGATTAGTCCTTAAATTTATTCATGATCAAATGATAGGCTGTTAATTAGGATGACAGTATCTACCGAGCATGGGTCGCTATATGCTATATAGGTTGGTTGTCCTCTTAACTAAGAAGTATGGAGACACTGGTATGACATACAGATGAGATGTATGGGTATATCATCATTGAATATGATCAACTCCAGAGCATTCTACTATCGAGAATGTCTCTAATGGGATATAGGTACAAGTATCCCTTAGACCTGAGATCACCTCAGTAACTTATAAGCAACTCACTGTGCTTTGGTATCGGACTAACTGAATTTCTAATTCAACAATGGAAGACTTCTGGGCATAGTCAAGTACTTGCAAAATTAGAGTGTGAACAAGATGGAATTAACCATTCTAAGACTTGGAGAATAATATATCACTATATTTCAATATAGCAAAATCTTGGCCAGGGTAATCCATCAGATGGATTTGATATTTTGAAATACAATATGGATAATCTGATCAGAGTTGACAGTTGAACTCTGAGGTATCCTATAAGCATTATGATCAAGGGGATGAATTATGTGAAAACTATATCCGTATGGGTTCTAAGGATGGTGTTCTACACCTTTGACCTATACGACCATTGGATATCATTGCTAGATGGTCACTTTGATTTATATAAAAATTTATTTCTATACTATCGACTTAGGTTTGGACCTATAAGGTCACACATATTAGAGTTCATGTTCTGATCGGATGGTTGATCAGCGATTTAAAATCGTTTTAAGATTAAACGATCAATACGATTCATGTTTGACCTAGTGCAAGTATTGTAGGAGGATCGATTAGCAATTTGATTGCTAATTGACTTAATTTAATTAAGCCAGTAAGTTGAGATTAAGTATAATTAAATATAATTTAATTAGATTTAGTTTGGGCTTGATTGGATCAAATTCAATTGGCTTATTGGATAAGCCAAGTGCAAGGAAGAACTAGTCCTAGTCTAACTAAGACTCGGGTCAACTCAATTTTTTAATTTGATTAAAAAAATAAATCAAAATTAAATTTGATTTAATTAAATTCTTAAATGGATTAGGGTCTTATTTAAGTGGGTTGGTTTACTCTTATTTTTATTTGCTTAAAAGATCTTGTTTGATCAGGTCAAAATAGGAGTCCTAGTGTGACTATGACTCCCTATCCTTGCGCCACCTAATTCATCACACCGCACCCCTTCTTTCTTCTCTTTTATGTGAAAAATCTACGCACCCCAAGCAATCTCATGCCTCCCTTCTCTCTCCCTTTTTCTCATATGGAAATTTATTTGTTGACCAAGTCAAAAGGGGAGATTGGTTTTGCTTTAGGATTCTATGAGTTAGAATCCTAGTCAACCAAAAGACTTCTTTTCTTTCATGCCACCACCTCCCTGTTTTCTCTCTCTCTCTCTCTCATGGCATTCTTTGGCATTTGTTGCACCCTCCCTTGCTGGTCCATGGTAGAAAAGTAAGGTGGGGCTGCCCAAGAGTTGGGCGCCCCAATAATCTGCCATTTGGTAACTTTCCTGTCTAGGTTTTTGACCAGTCTTGGACTCTGCATATCTCTTTATTTTAAAAAAAATTATTAAAATTTTCATGGATTGTAGACATTTTAATGGTATCTTTGGTGTAGAAAAATCAGAGAAAAATTCATCTAGATCATGGAGATATTAAAAATATAAATCAGGGTGTCTAGAAAAAGAACAAAGAAGAAGAAGAGGGTCTTCTTCTAGGGTTTTTATTTCAGATCTCTTCCTCCCTTTTTGTGAGCTTTTGAGAGGTGTCTCAATATCACAAATCTTCTTCATTTTTCTTCTGATATTTTAGAGTATCCAAGTTTCAAAGAAGGAAGCATCGGATCGACCTTCGAAGAGAGATCAGTATAGTGCTAATATACTGTGCTGATTTTCTGCATCAGAATCTCTGATCGTGTTCGTGGGCTCGTGTGGACGACTCCTAAAGGCCAGACACGTGCAGCTCATGACTTCATCCTCAAGCTTAGATCAGAAAGTTAGAATGTCTAACTTGCTTAGGTAACAAATCTGATCTATTATTTTATAACTGCATTAGATGTAGTATAGATCTAGGTTGATATGATCAACATTTTCTTTCTTATTTAATTTTTAATTTTTGATTTAAATACCATGAAATAATCATATAATAAAATTTTAGATCTAGGATATTTTAGATTAATTTTGATTGATTTTAATCTTTCACTGTCTGATCTTGAAAAAGTTTCAAGATCTAATCCTAAAACCCTAGATCTGATTCCTTTAATTGGTATCAGAGCCTAGGTTCTTATTATATAATTTTTATGCATATTTAGATTATTTTTTAGATTAGATCTAATTTATAATTTAATTATTAAATTTAAAATTAAAAAATTTAGATCTCATGAATTGTCATAAGATTGTCCTGCTATAAGGTTTACCTCTTATAGTGAAAAGGTTGTCCTAATTCGTGATGATCTGACTCTAATCATAAATTTATTAGATTTGATCTAATTTTATTTATAATTTAATAAATTTAAAATAATTTTAGATTTAAAAATAAAATATTTTAGATTATACGGATTACCATAAGGTTGTCCTGCTGTAAGGTTTATCCCTTATAATGGATAGGTTATCCTAGTACATGCTGATCTAAAATATTAATCATAAAATTTTAGATTAGATCTAAGAGATTTTATAATTTGATTAAAAATATTTTAATCTGATTTCAATAATCATAAATGTGTTAAATTTGATCTAGGAAGATTTATGATTGATTATTATTGAAACTATTTCAATTACATGAACCTATTTAGATTAGATCTAAAGTAGTTTTATATTTATTTTACTTGCATATTGTGTTAGATACGTATACCCTAGAAGTCAGATTGGCTGACACTTATAATACACTTCTAAGAATAAAATTATAATTTTGACTATAAATAATAAAATAAATTATTTTCTATCATAGAGTGTACTTGAAAGTGTCTGTGATACATCCCTTGAGTTAATGGTAATGATAGTTCATATTTTCAAGAGTTAAAAATTTAAGACATGAATTTTCATTATTAACTCATAAAATGCTCCCGACCGTAGGATCATCATAAGGATAGTGATTGATCCAGAAGGTTGGTGTATAATCACTTCTTTAGGATAGATGAGTCTTGAGTCTACGATGTAGAGACACTGAAATGAAAGTACAGATACTCGTTAGAAAATGAGGGCACTGAGTGTGACCACCTCGAGCAGTCATGAGGAAGTCTACCTTCTCGTCAATTACTGGCTCGAAGCTGCAGTGGTGTGTCTGGTTCTTTGACCTGAGGTGCATCGGTAGTTCACCTTAAGAGTATTAAAGTTTGACTACACCATAACTCGGTCTCCTAACCATTCGAAACCTTGAGGTGTATGTTGGCTATAGCATGTTCATTATAGGAATTGGATTGCACCAATAGGGGATCTATCTACCTCGATAGATGAGGAGCAGCCCTATGATGATCATGAGAATCAAGTCCATAAGCCAATGGCTATGGTAGAGTGAAATAATAGAAAGATTTTCTATTAAGGTTTTTCACATTGGACTTGAATCGAATGATTAATTCATATGACGAAAATTAGGATTTGACGAGACCACCTTAACCCTAATTTGGTCGGAGCTCAAGATAAAGAAACTTAATCACACAGGTAACTATACCGAGAGATTCTCTTTCAGTTCTGATGGGTTGCCACCATATGCTGCTAGGTGTCACTGGTAGATTTTGAGAGCAATTAGAATGATTTGGATAATTGATCATACTAGTTGTCTAAATCAGAAAAGTTCTGATCTATCGAAAGGTGTTTCGATGATGTCAATGATAGAGATCGCAACTTATCCTATTACCATACAGAACTAAATCTAACTTGATCATACAAATAAGGATTTAGATCTAGATATCATCAATTGGACTAACCCAGTTCAATTGATTTGAATAAGATTCAATTAGGTTCAAGAAAATCGTGCTAGCACACGATTGAGCCTAATATTCTTCTTTAATAATCATTAAATCTTATCTCAACTAAGCCAAATATATTTGGGCTCACTCAGGAACCTTTACTTGGTCTGACTGGAGTTTGTCCAGGTCAGAAAAGGGTTGTCTTAATTTATGAGATAAATTTGAGACAATACTTACCATTTTTCGTCACTTGCTAAATCTTATTTTCGGATATTGGTCAAATGTTGATCTTGGACACTTAGACATCTGCTCATGTGTCATGCACCCATAGGAGAGTACTTGGGGCCTTATTCCTCTGCTAAAAAGCAAATAAAAAGGGGGTGCATGCCTAGGGAGGCATGCACCCCATGCGGATAAAAGTTGGAGTCCCATACAGATGGGACTCCATGTTGCTTCAGGGAATTAAATTATGTGGGGCCAAGAAGTGTTGTTTGACCCAGTCTTGGCGCCACCTAAGGAGGATTTTAAGGGTCTCTCATCTGATTAGATCAGATGATATCATCCCATCAATCAGATTTAGATCTGATTGCTCAAAGGGTCGTAATTGGTCGGGATGATGTGGCACTGCGTGGCACAGCAGGGTCTATATAAGCCCTGTCTGTGCTTAGAATTGATAGCTTCTACCCTTAGCCCATGCCACAAAGATTCTCTCCCTCCTTCTTCATGCCACCCTCTGATCCTCTCTCTCCTCTCCATGCCTAAAAGATTTTGGGCATGAGTTAGGTGCAATCCAAGCAAGTGAAAGGTGCTAGAAAAGAAAAAAGGCAGCACTACTGCAAGAGACAATAGTTGTTCTTCAAAAAAAATTTTGAAGACCTTCAAGATTAGATCCAGATCTAATTTTTGAAGAATTGATAAAGAAGGAGAAGATCTTCAGATCTTGCCCGAGTGGATACTAGTAGAGGCCAGGCACTTGCGTGGCTACATTCAGAACCTTAGGCAAACATCGGGATCATAATAGGATAATTAGATTATCCAAAATAAAGATATAATTAAATTAAATTAAATTTTTATTTTATTTTATTTTATCAGATCAATAAGATCATATCTGAAGAGTTCAAATCTAATTAAGATATTAGAGAAAAATTTTTGAAATATCCCTCTTGATCCAATCAGATCTGAACGAACCTGATCCAAAAAATAAGATTTTTTTCTTCAACTAATATCAGAGCCAAGTTCCATAATTAATTAGATCTAATTTTAATTTATTTTTAATCTAATAATTATATGATTTTAGATATCACATTAAATGTGATTACATCTAAAATCAAAAAATTAAAATTAAATAATCTAGATCTAAGATGTATGAGATGCATGACTAGACTAGGAATAGAGTTATTCTATGTGTAGTCTATCATAATCATAATTTTAATTTAATTAATTATAATTTTTAAATCTATTTATTTATTATTTTTTAATATTTTAAATATTATAATTAGATCTAAAAAATAAAAAAATAAATTTATTTAATTTATTCATATGAGATATGATAGATGCATATTTAGACTAATTGTAGAATAGTTCTACAAAATTATCTAAAAAAAAATTTAATTTGATATGATCAAATTTAAATCTTATTTTTTATATATTTATAAGATAATTTAGATCTGAAAATATGCATGATATGATACATGAGATGTATGCAAAATATGCTTTTAGTTAGATCAATTTTTATATATATGATATATGATGTAGATCTAACTAGTTTTGTAGATTTATCATGTTTCTAATTAAGGCATTCTTCTTGGCCGTCCGATCATAAGAATGAAGTAGAGTTTAAAGGCCCTCTCCTTTCATTCAATGGGGTGTTCTTATTATGTGTAGGGATGCTACGCGTTCATCCTTAATCAGAAATCTAAAACTTATTTTCTGCAAAACCCTAGATCCTGAAACCCTTGAATTTTATATACATATTTTATATATGAATTCTAAACTTAATTAAAAATTAAGATTATGAGATATATTAGATCTAAAATTAAGAATTTTTAGATCTAAGATATATTCATAAAATTGGGTTTGGGCTTGGGTAGCTCAATTAGATCTAGCGGTTGATCAAATCAAATCAAGAGTTGGTTAGGTGGGATCAAGAGTACCTAAATTGACCATCCTAATAGGATTAAGAATGGGTCAAGGTCAAATCACATGAGTAATTGATCAAGTTAAGACCTAATTAGGCTCAGTGGTTAGAGTTTGGATTATAGGCTAACCTGATTGGATCTAGCTCAAAAATTTGGTGTCTAAGGTAAGTTTGGCAGATACAACCGACTGAATTTTAATTAGAAGCTACTCGACTCGAATGCATTCTTGTCGAGTTAATGGCATATCCCTTCCATCGGTCTCACTTACCTGACCATATTTGTCGGCTCAGTCCTGATCTAAGGTGGCTAACAATCCAAGCTAACCCATGCCATTAGGTTAGTCATAATGGTTATGGCTATGTCAAGTCAAGTTTAAAGAGACCTAAATCAAATCTTCCTAAGAAAAGATTAAGTCTAAGGTCTTCCACCATTGTAGATGTGCGCGCCCTTTCCGGGGTTGATTGTTCTTGATTGGTCACAGTGGTTCAGTTGCAATAAGAAGATGAAACCATGTCTATTAGGCATTGGATGCTACGGGCTAGAGGATGGATTGGGCTCAATATTTTAGATATGGTGAGAGATCCAATTAGGAATCTAATTTGTGCAAATGGTGGGTCTGACTTAACTAAGGAGTGGATCAATATTCCAGACATGGTGAGATTTATGAATTAGAGACCTAATATGAGTGCACCATGATTAGAGAATCATTGGATAAGAGTTGTTCATTCATTAGCAAACCCATCACCAATAACTGTTAGGTGAGGTGATGAGTCAATTGGTGAGACTGCACCATCCACTAGAAATCAGTAATCATGGAGATTTTCACATCTCTATAGAGGGAGTGTAGGGATCCGAGAAAATAGTGGGAGCTAATTTGTTTAAAAATTAAATCTCTAAATTAATTAGTCAAGTCTTAATTACAAAATCTAACTAAAAACTTTAACTCTCTATAGAAAAAAGAAAAATATCTACGTCCAACCCACTAGCCCATATTCTGGACACCCATAGACTGATCGGATCTAATTACAAGGATTGGCTTCGAAACTTCAAAATCATTTTGGGTTCCAAGAAGTTGACTCATGTATTGGACCAAGATCCCCCCACCTTACCAGCTCATCCATTCGCTAAACAAAAAGCATCTCTTGATAAGTAGATGGATGAAGATAACAAGGTCAGATACTACATATTGGGCTCGATGTCTAATGAGCTTCAGTGTCAACATGAAGATATCAAGACTGCCCACCAAATGTTGGCTCACCTATAAGAGTTGTTTGGTGAACAGAGTTGCGCAGCCAAATATCAGATCACTAAATGACTGTTTAAGGCTAAAATGCATGATAGACAGTCAGTCCAAGATCATTGTCTGATGATGATTAAGGACTTGGAAGAGCTTGAGAAGCTCGAAGTGAAGTTAGACCAGGATCTGCAGAATGATATAATTCTGCAATCCTTGATTGATGCATATGGGCAGTTCATCATGAACTACCATATGTATAAACTTCAGAATACTCTGGCTGAGCTTATGAATATACTGGTTATCGCTGAGCTTTTTATAAAAGATTTTAAAGATTCAGTACTTGCTATAGAACGGACTTCTTTTAAGAGAAAGTCTTTTGAAAAGAAGAAGAAGTCTGTAAAAAGATAGAAGGTGGAAGGAGAAAAAAAAAGGCAGAGCTGAAGAAGAAGGCCACTGACAAAGAAAAGTATTTCTATTGTATTACTGATGGCCACTGGAAGCGAAACTGCCCTACATACCTGACCACCCTAAAAAATAAGAAGGAGACAGGTCCTTCTGGAGGTATGCTCGTTATTGAATCTAACCGTATGGTTTCTTCTGCATCCAGTTGGGTGCTTGACTCTAGTTCTAGTGCTCATTTATGCACTTTCATGCAGGATCTTGAGGATAGCAGGAGGCTGAGAGATGGTGAGATTATCCTACACATCAAAAATAAAGCAAGGATTGCTGCTGTAGTCATGGGAACCTACCCTCTTCGACTACTATCTGCTTAGATTTAGTACTTAAAGATTGTTATTATGTGCCTGCTGTAAGCAGAAATTTAATTTTTGTTTCATGTTTAGCATTAGAAGGCTATGTAATTAGTTTTCTTAAGGATCATTATAATATTCTTTATGAAAAAAATAAAATTGCAAATGATTTTCTTATTAACGGTCTCTACCAGTTATATATTGATGTGTTTGTCCTTAATATTGAGCAAAATGTGAATGTCATAAGATCAAAACAACCCAGGGATAGTCCAAATGATAGATATCTATGGCACCTAAAGCTAGGTCATATAGCAGAAGATAGGGTTAACAAATTGGAGAAAATCAAACTATTGAGTCCATTGACTTCTGAGTCATATCCAATTTATGAATCATGTCTTCATGGCAAAATGACTAAGCTTTCTTTTATGGGACATGGGGAAAGGACCATGGATCTACTTGCCCTAGTACATACTAATATGTACGGCCCATTTGATGTGCCGACTAGAGGCAACTTTGTCTACTTCATCATCTTTACCGATGATTTATCTCGGTATGGGTATGTGTATCTTATGAGACACAAATCTGAAGCCTTTGAAAAGTTTAAAAAATTCAGATATGAAGTGAAAAAGCAAATTAAAAAACCCATTAAGGTTCTTCGATCAGATCGAAGAGGTGAATACCTTAGTCAAAAATTTCTAGACTATCTCAAGCAGTGTGGCATAATCTCTCAATGGACTCCACCTAGAACACCTCAACTCAATAATATTTCAGAATGGAGGAATCAAACCCTATTAGAAATGGTCCGATTCATGATGAGCTTCATAGACCTCCCAATTTTCTTTGGGGACATAGTCTGTTAACTGCTATATATTTACTGAATAGGATTTCCTTTAAAACCATTCCTACCACACCATATGAGATATGGCATGGTAAGAAACCAAGTCTGAGTCATCTCAGAATTTGGGGTTGTCTGGCTCATGTCAAAAGACAACAAGCGGACAAGTTAAACTATAGGTTCTTTATAGCTCGATTCATAGGATATCCTAAAGAGTCATTAGGATATTATTTCTACATTCCAGAAGATCATAATGTGATTGTGAGTCGACATGCCATCTTTCTTGAAAAATAGTTTATTCAAGATGGCGGCATTGAAAAGTAGATCAAGCTCGAGGAGAAAGTCTCACAAGAGCAACGAGCTAAGGATCCTATGGAACCAAATCAGTTGAGCCAATACAATCACTACCTCCTCCACCTCGTAGATCAAAAAGAATTTTCCATCCCCCTGAGAGGTACTTAGGTACTATTTTAGAGAAAGTAGAGAAAATATTTCCTCATAGGTAATGGGGTTCATGGTGATGATCCCAAAACCTATGACGAGACGATATCGGATATCGACTCCGAAAAATGGTTAGAGGCAATGAAGTCAGAAATTGACTCGATGCACTTCAAACCAAGTCTGGACCTTGGTAGATCCACCTGAAGGTATAGTACCTATTGGGTATAAATGGATCTATAAAAGAAAGATTGGTGCAGATGAAAATGTAGAGACATTCAAAGCTAGATTAGTGGCAAAAAAGGGTATAGTCAGCGTGAAGGCATTGACTATCAGGATACCTTTTCATCAGTAGCTATGCTAAAATCCATCCATACATTGCTTGTTGTTGCAGCCTATTTCGATTATGAAATATGACAAATGGACATGAGAATGATATTCTTAAATGGATACCTTAAGAAAGATATCTATATGGAACAACCACTAGATTTCACATCCAGTGATGCTGATCATAAAGTATGCAAGCTGCAAAGGTCCATCTATGGACTTAAGCAATCATCTCGGAGCTAGAATACTCGTTTTAATAATGTGATCAAATTATTTAGTTTCATCAAGAATGAGGAGGAATCATGTATTTTCAAAAAGGTCAGTGGGAGTACTATT
Source organism: Cocos nucifera (assembly GCA_006176705.1). NCBI lineage: Eukaryota > Viridiplantae > Streptophyta > Magnoliopsida > Arecales > Arecaceae > Cocos > Cocos nucifera. Next base: position 20,045 of record QRFJ01001280.1, read on the forward strand.
GTCTTCCTCATATTGTACGTGGATGATATCCTCCTTATTGAGAATGATATTCCCATGTTGACCATAGTTAAAATATGGTTATCTAAAGAATTCTCCATGAAAGACCTAGGAGAAGTATCCTTCATTCTAGGAATTAAGGTATATAAAGATAGACCGAATAGGATGCTAGGTCTTTCACAGAAGATGTACATAGAGGAAGTGCTAAAAAGGTTTAGCATGGAAAACTCCAAGAGGGGATCGGTACCCTTCAGACATGGCATTCATCTCTCCAAGAAAATGTGTCCCAACATACCAGAGGAGATTAAACGCATGAGCAAGATCTCTTATGCTTCAGCAATAGGGAGCCTCATGTATGCCATATTATGTGCACGACCTGATATAGCCCATGTTGTGAGTGTCACGAGCAGATATCAATCAAATCTAGATGAAGAACACTGGACTTCTATGAAATGTATCCTTAGGTACTAGAGAAGAACTAAGGATATGTTGTTGATTTTTGGTAATGAGGAACTCCAAGTCCAGGGATTTCTAGATTTAGATTTTATGTCTGATATAAATGATCGAAAGCCGACATCTGAAAGTCTATTTATGTGTAATGGTGGTGCTATCAGTTGGAAGAGTTCCAAGCAGATAGTAATAACAGATTTCACCATAAAAGAAGAGTACATCGCTGCATCAGAAGCTACGAAGGAGGTATTTTGGTACAAGAAGTTCGTCGCATAGATTAGAGTAATGCCATCGGATGCCATTCCTCTGTACTGCAATAATAATGGCACCATAGCCCTTGCTAAGGAGTCAAGGTCTCATCAGAAATCTAAGCATATCAAGCGGTGATACCATCTTATTCATGATTACCTCGAGAAAGGTTACATCGAGGTTAAGAGAGTCAACTATACAAACAATGCGACGGATCCACTTACAAAGCCATTAGGCCAGCAGAAGATCGAAGCCCACCTTGAGAAGATGGGACTTAGATTTGTAGCAAATTGGCTTTAGGTCAAGTGGGAGTTTGTTAAATATGTGTGCCCTAGAAGCCAGATTGGCTGACACTTGTAATACACTTCTAAGGATAAAATTATAATTTTGACTATAAATAATAAAATAGATTATTTTCTATCATAGTGTATACTTGAAAGTGTCTATGATACATCCCTTAAGTTAATGGTAATGATAGTTCATATTTTCAAGAGTTGAAAATTTAAGACATGAATTTTCCTTATTAACTCATAAAATGCTCTCGACCGTAGGATCATCATAAGGATGGTGATTGATCCGAAAGGTTGGTGTATGATCACTTCTTTAGGATAGATGAGTCTTGAGTCTATGGTGTAGAGACATTGAAGCGAAAGTATAGGTACTCATTAGAGAATGAGGGCACTAAGCATGACCATCTCGAGCAGTCATGAGAAAATCTATCTTCTCATCGATTACTGGCTCGAAGCTGTAGTGGTGTGTCTGGTTCTTTGACCTGAGGTGCATCGATAGTTCACCTTGAGAGTGTTATAGTTTGACTACACCATAACTCGATCTCCTAGCCATTCGGAACCCTGAGGTGTATGTTGGCTATAGCATGTTCATTGTAGGAATTGGATTGCACCAATAGGAGATCTATCTACCTCGATAGATGAGGAGCAACCCTATGATAATCATGAGAATCAAGTCCATAAGCCTATGGCAATGGTAGAGTGAAATAATAGAAAGAGTTTCTATTAAGATTTTTCACATTGGACTTGAATCGAATGCTTAATTCGTATGAGGAAATTAGGGTTTGATGAGATCACCTTAACCCTAATCCATTCGGGGCTCAAGATAGAAAAACTTAATCACATAGGTAATTGCATCGAGATGTTCGCTTTCAGTCATGAGAAAGTCTAGGTATCATTGGTGGATTTTGGGAGCAATTAGAATGATTTGGATGATCGATCATACTAGTTGTCTGAATCAGAAAAGTTTTGATCCATCAGAAGATGTTTTGATGATGTCAATGTTAGAGATCACAATATATCCCATTACCATACGGAACTGAACCTAACTAGATCACACGAACAAAAGTTTGGATCTAGATATCATTAATTAGACTAACCCAATTTAATTGATTTGAATAAGATTCAATTAGGTTCAAGAAAATCATGCTAGCATATGATCGAGCTTAATGTTCTCCTTTAATAATCATTAAAGCTTGTCTCGACTGAGCCAAATATATTTGGGCTCACTCAGGAACCTTTACTTGGTCTGACTAGAGATCGTCCAGGTCAGAAAAGAGTTATCTTAATTTATGAGATAAATTTAAAACAACACCTGCCATTTTTCATCACCTGCTAAATCTTATTTTCGAACATTGATCAAATATTAACCTTGGACACTTAGACATCTGCTCATGTGTCATGCACCCATAGGAGAGTACCTGAGGCCTGGTCCCCCTGCTAAAAAGCAGACAAGAAGGGGGTGCATGCCTCCAAGAAGGGGGTGCATGCCTAGGGAGGCATGCACCCCATGAGGATAAGAGTTGGAGTCCAATACAAATGGGACTCTAGGTTGCTTCAAGGAATTAAATTGTATGGCACCAAGAATGTAAATGCACCAACTGGCATCACCTCTCCCTGATACCAGTTGATGTTCTATGATATCACTTGAACGTCAATCATCCTTGGCATCACAAGCTCCGATACCATGTTGCAGAAGCTCCTGATCTTTAGCATGGACCTGAAGGAACCTATGACATTCTCTATGGGTAGCAAACCACCGATCCTCCATCTGGATCTGTGATGGAGAGCCTCATTCCTTGGGCTTGAGGGAGACGCCCCCTTCTCTAGGGCTTCTTCAAAAATCCTAGGGTGGCAACTCTAGAGAGAAGAGAAGAAGAGAGTTGAGGGAGAAAAGGTCTATATTGATTCCAACTTTGAAAATTATAATACAACTTATGTATTTATACATAGCCATTAGGCCTGACCAAAAAACTTCCTGGCTAACCCAATACATGAAGCACTCACCAAGCCCATGTACACCCATGTCTCCCATGCTCTCATCCTCTGGATCTAGACCTGACCCATACATGAATTAGTCTCCTTAAGATATCTCAAACCAGACCTTAAGATCCCTTGGATCAACCCAAACCCTAGCCCAAAACAGAACCTCACGTAACTCTGCCCGCACACTGAGCTGGCTCAGTCTCAGCACTGAGCCGGCTAAGTTCCACTAGGTGGGCTCAGTCTAAAATTGAGTTGGCCCAGTCCTATGCCATGCCAGCAGTTCCGAATGCGCAGCTCTCTATTTTGCTTGTGCTTTGAAACTTAGCCGACCTAATTTTGGACTGAGTCGGCTAACCTGCAGAAATTTTCTTTCTGCAGTCTGATTCTCCAACTTTGGTTTTTTGCTTTACCTTGTGTCCCAGGTCTCCAAAGTACTAACCAAGCCCTTGAAATCTTTGGAGCCAACACCCTTACTCCTTCCGTGGCCTCTCAAGGCTTGGGAGCACCACAAATTCTCACAATCTCCACCTTGGTGCTCCCAAGCCTTGGCAAACCCCTCAGTAATGACCTCCTACATGATTCCACTTTCCCTGCACACTTGATAGCCCCTTATGCAATCATCGCCTCTACCAATCCTCTTCAGCTATTGTGCATCCTTGAGGCCTTCGGGATGACCACCTCCATCGTTGAAGATCTTGGTTTGCACCTCTGCACTATCCTGCAATTATAGGATCCCTTCTGCTTAGCAGCTGCATCACCTTTTCTAAACTTTTCTAGAGAACCTGCAACGTTCTTGTACTAGCACTCGCTACAAATCCTGACATGGTCTCCTCAGAACTATACCTATCCTCTTGCACATGCCTATCTACCTGGAACTGTGCATCACCGGTGCTGGTGCTAGATATTGATCCTCCCGCATCCCTCTACTCTGAACTCATGTCAAATTCTTCTCCAATTGTAAAGCCACCTCTCCGGAGCTCCACCTATATCCGAAGTCCATCTGATGCTGTAGAAGCCAACTCTATCATCGAGTCTCCTAAGGCCAACTACTCAATGCTGCACTACTGAGCCTACCGCTGCACCTCGAACTCCGTCGATGCCCCTTTGAACTCTCCGCTCTCTGTGAACCCCTTCGAAGCCATCTCGGATACCTCCGCAACCCGCGGGCACCTTTGAAATCCAAAAGCTCATCCAACTCTTCTAAAACCAGCGATTGAATCCTAGAAAATTCCATCCTAATCCTTCTTTTCTGCCCCTACACCAGCCATTGCTTTAGTTGTGCCCAGAGAACCATCCTCCACCTGAACCGCGACTCTCCTTGGTGCCCCTACAGAAGAAACCTGATCCATGATACTTTCAGCTGCCTGAGACCTCCTGACACTCCCTAAGACCTCTTGGCTCTCCTTGAGACCTACTCCCAATATCCTTGAGAAGCCTCTAACACCATCTGCTAAGATACACTCCTCGACTACTACCCCATCAAGCCTCTCTCAGCCTCTGTGCCTTCAGGATAGCGCTCCTGTAGCACTTCAGTACTTCCTGACTCATCTCTATATCGCTCTATAGTCATCTAGCCCTAACCTGCTAGACCTCCATGGATCATCCATCTCTATCACTCCTAAGGCTTCATAAATCCATGCTCTGATAAAACCACTGAATACATCTCTAACTACTTCCCATCTTCCAGACATTGAAGGACGTATAGTCGCTTCTTCAGCTTTCCTTCGACCATTACCCCTTGATAAACCTCTCTTCAATAGTCCTACACTACCCATCTTCCTAGAGATCCTTGATGCTCTCTACTGAGATACCTCTCTCGGCTACTGCATCGCTGAGCCTCTCTCAGCCCTGCATCTCCAGGGAAGCGCTACTACAGCACTCCAGCGCTCCCTACCTATCACATAACCATCATACATCCTGACCTTTCCACTAAGACCGATCAGCAAATCATGCACCAAATTCTTCCATCTCAAGAAAATTCCTTCCTGTTAATTCTCTCAACCTCCACCTTCAACTCGTTGCTCCTAGTTGGCCAAACCACAGGAATAACAAAGATAAATTTGAGACATACCATGGAATCCTTATGCAGATTTTTGATTTCACCTTGTACGACTTCTCCATCCCTTCCATGCACCATCAGGCTTTGAAATCTGGCTCCTTCCATGCACCATCAGGCTTTGAAACCAGATATAAGCGTACCAACTGGCATCACCTCTCCCTGATATCAATTGATGTTCCATGATATCACTCGAACGTCAATCATCCTTAGCATTACAAGCTCCGATACCATATTACGAAAGCCTCATATCTTTAGCATGGATCTGAAGAAACCTATAACATTCTCTATGGATAGAAAACCACTGATCCTCCACCTAGATCTATGATGGGGTGCCTCCCTCCTTGGGCTTGAGGGAAACGTCCCTCTTCTCTAAGGCTTCTTCAAGAATCCTAGGGTGGCAACTCTAGAGAGAAGCGAAGAAGAGAGTTAAGGAAGAAAAGGTCTGTATTGATTCCAACCTTGAAAACCCTAATACAACCTATGTATTTATACATAGCCACTAGGCCTGACCAAAAAACTCCCCAGCTAATCCAATACATGAAAGCACTCACCGAGCCCATGTACATCCATGTCTCCCATGCTCTCATCCTCTGGATCTAGACCTGACCCATACATGAATTAGCCCCCTTAAGACCTCTCAAATCAGGCCTTAAGATCCCTAGGATCAACCCAGACCCTAGCCCAAAATAGACCCTCACGTAACTCTACCCGCGCATTGAGCCGGCTTAATCTCAGCACTGAACCAACTAAGTTCTACTGGGTCGGCTCAATCTAAAACTGAGCTGGCCCAGTCTGATGCCGTGCCAGTAGTTCCAAATGCGTAGCTCTCTATTTTGCCTGTGCTTTGAGATATAGCAGACCCAGTTTTGGACTGAGCCGGCTAACCTGCAAAAAATATCCTATCTATAGTTTTGATTCTCTGGCTTTGGTTTCTTACTTTACCTTGTGTCCTAAGTCTTCGAAGCACCAACCAAGCCCCTGAAATCCCCAGAGCCGACATCCTGACTCCTCCCATGGCCTCTCAAGGCTTGGAAGCACCATAAATCCTCACAAAGAAGTCTTGTTTGACCCAATCTTGGCACCATATAAGGAAGATTTTGAGGGTCTCTCATCTGATTAGATCAGATGATGTCATCCCACCAATCAGATTTAGATCTGATTGCTCAAAGGATCATGATTGGTCAGGATGATGTGGCACTACATGGCACAACAGGATCTATATAAGCCCTATCTGCATCTAGAATTGATAGCTTCCGCCCTTAGCCCACGTCATAAAGCTTCTCTCCCTCCTCCATGCCACCCTCTAGCCCTCTCTCTCCTCTCCACACCCAAGAGGTTTTGGGTATGAGTTAGGTACGATCCACGCAAGTGAAAAGTGCCAGAAAAGGAAGAAGACAGCACTACTGCAAGAGACAATAGTTGTTCTTCAAAAAAAATTTTGAAGATCTTCAAGATCAGATCCAAATCTGATTTTTGGAGGATTGATAAAGAAGGAGAAGATCTCTAGATCTTGTCTGACTGAATATCGATAGAGGCCAAGCACTTGCATGGCTACATCCAAAACCTTAGGCAAACATCGTGATCATCATAGGATAATTGGATTATCCAAAATAAAGGTATAATTTAATTATATTTAATTTTTATTTTATTTTATTTTATCAGATCAATAAGATCAAATCTGAAGAGTTTTAGAACTAATTAAGATCTTTAAGAAAAATTTTTAAAATGTTCCTCTTGATTCAATCAGATCTGAACGAACCTGATCCAAAAAATAAGATTTTTTCCTTCATATTGATTATGAATCAAACATGCAATTTGGTTGATAGAACCATGTTGTAAAAATATTTTACAAACCCCAACCCTCAGTCCAAATCTTTATTAAGAATCAAGAAGTTGTTTGATTAGGTTCTAGGATTGTAAATTGAAGATCCTATGACACGAATCATAACACATTAGGTTAATGGGTTAGTGGAGATTAGGTCCATTAATTGGATTAGACCTAAGGTTAGATTAAAGAATAGACTTAATTAGAGAATTGACTAAATCCAATCAATTGTTGTCTCAAATTAGGTCAAGGATTCTCTAGATCAGTTACAATAGTTGTAGTTGGTTAAGTCCATGTCTTTAACAAGAACCAAATGGACTTGATTCTTGGCTAAGTGGTCTAGCTCAAACTATTAGGTTGATCTAATCAAGACTAATTAAACTAGTTGGTGTCTAAGGTAAGTCTGACACATATGACTGATGGTTTTTAATTGGCAGCCCGCTTACCTAGTCATTTCTGATGGTGTCTAAGGCAAGCTTTGGCAGACCCTCCCGTCGATCTCACTTACCTAACCTTCTTTGTGAGATTAAGTTTTGATTTGATCACTTGATAATTTGAGTTGACCCATGTCGGCTAGGTAAATCAGTGTGATTGATTTAGGTGCTCCTAGACCAGCCTGTTAGTGGTCTTCCTTAAGCTGACTTGGTGAAGCCAATGGGAGGATCATGATAAGCTAGTTAATCTGATCTACTCACTTCTATAAATAAATTTTCTAAAATTATTAGGTCCCTAAAATAAAATAGTGATATGATAACTAGATCATAGCCTCCTATTAAAATGGATGATAATGGGTCCATCAATTGGATAATCATTGGAGGCCTAAAGGCCTGGTGCTTATCGATTGATGGAATTATCATTCATTATATAATCTCTTGGATACATTTTTCTAAATGGTGGTCAGGTAAGCCAATCAAAGTTGAGCCTGATCATTCATTAGTTAGATGGGCCAAGTATAGTCATGTTAATAGTTGGACCTAACTGGACCCTTTTCTGAGAAGGCCAAAGCCAACTGATCAGGGGCTGGGGCAAAATTTAATTACTGAAAATTATTTAAAAAAATAATTGGTTATGAACCTACCCTTAGATATACATGGGTGGGCCAACCAAAGTTGGACTTGTGTACAGTCTATGTGGATTCTAGTATCCACTAAGAAATTAGGATAATTCCTCGAATTGAAGGTAGAGGCTACCAATTCGAATAAAATATTGAGAGAAACCTTTTGATTAAAGTCTAAATCTTTAGGTTTAACGAATCAATTACTAATTAGGCTTTTGGTTCTTCTTTATGCAGTTAAATCCTAACCATAGTTGTTCCATTCACTGTTAGATAGTGATTAACTTATGAGATCCAACTTTGATAATAAGTATTGAAAGTTGAATATTGTTCAACAGCATGAAGTGGTTCGTGCTAGGGCCTCTATGCCTAATTTAAACATAAGGTCCAAGAATAACCTAGATCGAGCATAGTGCTTCCATTGTAAGAAGCAAGGGTATTGAAAGAGGAACTATCCTCAGTATCGTGATTCCCATGACCCCAATAGGCTGAATAAGAGAGATGAGCAAGTAGTTGCTGATCAAGGATGTTATATGATAACACCTTATAATTTTTCTATTTATGATACTTCTACTTAGGAATTGGATACTGGAAGTTCAGTCCATATTTGCAATACATTGCAAGGACTTCAAATTAGTAGAAGATTTGAGAATAATGAGCGATTCCTGAATGTTGAAGATGAAAGGTCCGTTCTAATTCTAGCTATGAAAATAGTTCAACTTATTCTCAATACTAATATCATTTCTTTAAATTAATGTCATTATTGTCCTTTCTTTCTGATGAATATAATCTCTAATAACCTTTTGGCCAAGGATGGTTATCATTTATCTATAAAGAGAGATAATTATGATATCATTATGAATGATGTTACAATAATGCAAAGATAATAAAAAAATGGTATTTATATTTTATCATAGCCTATGAGTGTAATGTATACTTCTAGAAAATATTCTAGATTAGATAATATCTCTGATATCTACCTATAGCACTATAGACTAGGTCACATTAACAAGAATAGGATAAACAAGTTGACCCAAGAGGGAATCCTCAAAGTCAGTGATTATGAATCACTTTCAACCAGTGAGTCCTATCTTCTTAGAAAAATGTCCAAGTCATCTTTTACTAGAAAGTGTGAAAGAGCTACTAAGCTCTTAGGTCTAGTACATACTGATGTATGTGGACCAATGAGCACAGGTACCAGAGATGGATATTTCTATTTCATAACCTTCATAGATGATCTATCTAGGTATGGATATGTTTATCTGATGAAACATAAGTCGGATTCATTTGAAATATTCAAAAGATTCCAAAGTGAAGTGGAAAAATAAATTGAAAAGAATATTAAAACTCTTTGATTGGATCGAGGAGGTGAATATCTATCCAATGAGTTCTTGACATATCTAGGTGAGAATAGAATTCTCTCACGATGGACTCCTCCTGGGATACCACAGCATAATGGTGTATCGAAAAGGAGAAATCAAATTTTGTTGGACATGGTTTGATCCATGATGGATTTTGCTAATCTACCTATTTTATTTTGGGATTATGCTCTTGAGACTGCATGTTATATATTGAATAATGTACTGAGTAAATCTATCCAAAGACTCCATATGAGATATGGACTGGGTCTAGGCCTACACTCTCACACCTGCAGGTTTAGGGTTGTCCGGCCTATGTCAAACGTTTGCATATAGATAAGCTTGGACCTCGATCTGATAAGTGTATGTTTATAGGATATCCCAAAGAAAGCAAGGGTTATTATTTCTACCATGTTGAAAAATAAAAGATGTTCGTCAACCTTAAGGCAACTTTTTTAGAAAAGAAATTTCTTGGTTAAGGAACTGTTGCCTCTAAGGTTGAACTTGATGAAATTCAATAAGTAGATGGTCCGACACAGAATGTTAAACCTAAATCAAATTTGATCAGATCAGATTCGAAGCCTAGTGAACCCACACCATTAAGGCAATCCGGTAGAGTACCACACCATCCGGATAGATACTATGGATTCTTGATCCAAAATGGTGATTCCATCGAACTCGATAAGAACGATGAGGATCCAATTACTTATATGGATACGATGCAAAGATCTGACTCCAAGAAATGGCTAGAAGCCATGAGATCCAAAATGAATTTCATGAAGGTCAATGATGTATGAACATTAGTTGACCCACCTGAAGGGGTTAAATTCATTGGATGTAAATGGATATTCAAAAGGAAAAGAGGTGTAGACGAAAAGGTGGAGACCTATAAAGCCTATCTGGTTGCCAAGGGATATCGTCAATGTTATGGTATTGACTATGATGAGACATTCTTCCCAGTGGCAATGCTCAAATCCATTCGGATAATGCTTGCAATAGCTACCCACTTGAACTATGAGATCTGGCAGATGAATATGAAGACGGCTTTCCTAAATGAAGAGCTAACCGAAGAGATGTATATGATACAACCTGAGGGGTTAACATCCATAGATGAGTCCAAGGTGTGTAGGCTTCAGAGATCCATTTATAGATTAAAGCAAGTATCTTGGAGTTAGAACATGCATTTTGATAAAATGATCAAAACGTATGGCTTCGTTAAGAATGGAGAAGAACCCTACATTTATAAATGGACAAATGGTCCAATAGTGGTATTCCTTATTTTGTATGTGGATGACATTCTCTTAATCGAAAATGACATCTCCGCACTACAAGGAATAAAAATTTGATTGTCGTTACAATTCTCCATGAGGACTTGGGTGAAGCATCCTACATCCTAGGGATGAAGTATAGGGATAGATCTAAAAGGATGCTTGGTATATCCCAGTCCACGTACATAGAAACTATGCTGAAGAGATCCAGCATAGAGAATTCTAAAATGGGCTATCTTCCGATAGGCCAAGAAATTTTTTTCTCTAAGAAGGATTGTCCGACAACTCCTGAAGAGAGAGAGCGTATGAGTATAATCCCATATGCTTCGATAGTGGGGTCTATTATGTATGCAATGGCATGTATGAGATCAGACGTGACATACTCATTAGAAGTAATGAGTAGATACCAATCTAACCTTGGAGAAAATCACTGGAAGGTGGTTAAAACCATCTTTAAGTATTTGAAAAATACTAAAAACCAATGGTTGGTTTATGATGAGTCAGATCTAAAACTTATGGGGTTTACAGACTCTAGCTTTCAATCTGACCATGATGATAGTAAAAGTATATCGGGATATATCTTTACTCTAAATGGTGAAGCCATCTACTGAAAAAGTTTTCAGCAGCATACAGTGGCTGACTCTGTTTGCAAAGCAAAGTACATGACAGCATCAGATGCAGCAAAGAAAGCTATGTGACTGAGGAAGTTCATCATCGAGCTCAGAGTAGCACCTTCCATTGATGGTCCAGTCCTGCTCTACTACGACAGCACTGGCGCTATGCTCTACTATGATAGCACTGGCACCATAGCTCAAGCAAAGGAACCGAAGGCACACCAGCATACAAAGCACATTCTACGCTGCTTCCATTTGGTTCGTGAGATCGTGGATCGTGATGACGTCGACCTTCAGAAAATCGATGAAAAAAAGAACCTAGTCAATCTCTTCACTAAAGCCATGACAATCAAGGAGTTCGACAATCATAAATCAAAAATGGGTATTAGATACTGTGCCGACGGGCTTTAGGACAAATGAGAGTTGTTGAAAATTATGTCTCAAAGCCAATCACCAATCTATTGATGATTGAGATATTGTAATTAATTTATTAATTAATAAAAATTTTATGATATTTTTTTCATCATAAGTTTACATCTTCTAATGAACTCCATTGTTGTGATGAAATCCTTAGGACTATTTAGTTTCGATAAAGAAAGGATTTATCGATTAATCCTTAAATTTGTTCACGACCAAATGATAGGCTGTTAATTAGGACAACAGCATCTATCGAACATAGGTCACTATATGATATATAGGTTGGTTGTCCTCTTAACCAAGGAGTGTAGAGACACCGGTATGGCATACAGGTGAGATGTATGGATACATCGTCATTGAACATAACCAACTCCAAAGTATTCTATGGTTGAGAATATCTCTGATGGGATATAGGTATAAGTATCCCTTAGACCTGAGATCATCTCAGTGACTTACAAACAACTCACTATGCTTTAGTACCAGACTAACTAAATTTCTAATTTAGCAATAGAAGGCTTCTAGGCATAGTCAAGTATTTGTGAAGTCGAAGTGTGATCAAGATGGAATTGACCACTCCAAGAGTTGGAGAATAATGTATCACTATATTTTAATATAGCAAAACCCTAGCCGGGATAATCCATCAGACGGATTTGATATTTTGAAATATAATATTAACAACCTGATCAGAGTTAATAATTGAACTCTAAGGTATCCTACAAGCATTATAGTCAAGAGGATAAATTATATGGAAACTATATCTATATGGGTTCTAAGGATGGTGTTCTACACCTTCGACCTATCCGACCATCAGGTATCACTGCTAGATGATTATTTTGATTGGTATAAAAATTTATTCTTATGCTACTAACTTAGGTTCAGACCTATGAGATCATACACATTAGAGTTTATGTTCCAATCAGATGGTTGATCAGCGATTTAGAATCGTTTTAGGGTTAAACAATCAATACGATTGATGTTTGACCTAGTGCAAGTGTTGCAGGAGGATCGATGAGTAATTTGATTGCTAATTAACTTAATTTGATTAAGTCGGTAGGCTGAGATTAAGACTAATTAAATATAATTTAATTAGATTTAGTTTTGACTTGATTGGATCAAGTCCAATTAGCTTATTGGATAAGCCAGTGCAAGGAAGAACTAGTCCTAATCTAACTATGACTCGAGTCAACCCAATTTTCTAATTTAATTAGAAAAATAAATTAAAATAAAATCTAATTTAATTAAATTCTTAAATAGGTTAGTATCTTATTTAATTGAATTGGTTTACTCTTATTTTTATTTGGTTAAAAGACCTTGTTTGACCAGGTCAAAATAGGAGTCCTAGTGTGACTAGGACTCCCTATCCTTGCGCCACTAATTCCTCATGCCCCACCCCTTCTTTCTTCTCTTTTACATGAAAAATCTCCAAGCCCCAAGCAATCTCATGCTTCCCTTATCTCTCCCTTTTTCTCATATGGAAATTTGTTTGTTGACCAAGTCAAAAGGGGAGATTGGTTTTGCTTTAGGATTCTATGAGATAGAATCCTAGTCAACCAAAAGACTTCTTTCCTTTCATGCCACCACCTCCCTATTTTCTCTCTCTCTCTCTCTCTCTCTCTCATGGCATTCTTTGGAATTTGTTGTACCCTCCCTTGCTGGTCCATGGCAGAAAAGTAAGGTGGGGGAGCCCATGAGTTGGGCACCCCAACAACCTACCATTTGGTGACTTTCCTATCTAGGTTTTTGACCAATCTTGGACTCTACATATCTCTTTATTTAAAGATAAATTTTTGCTAAAATTTTTGTGGATTGTAGACATTTGAGTGGTCTCTTTGGTGTAGAAAAATTAGAGAAAAATTCTTCTGGGTTATGGAGATATTAAAAACATAAATCAAGGTGTCTAGAAAAGAACAAAGAAGAAGAAGAGGGTCTTCTTCTAGGATTTTTGTTTCAAATCTCTTTCTCCCTTTTTATGAGCTTTTGAGAGGTGTCTTAGCATCACAAATCTTCTTCTTTTTTTTCTAGTAGTTTGGAGTATCTAAGTTTTGAAGAAGAAAGCATCGGATCGACCGTCGAAGAGAGATCAGCACAGTGCTAGCATACTGTGCTGATTTCCTGCATCAGAATCTTTGATTGTGTTCGTGGTCTCATGTGAATGACTCCTAGAGGTCGGACATGTGTGTGGCTCGTGACTTCATCCTCAAGCTTGGATCAGTAAGTTAGAATGTCTAACTTGCTCAGATAACAAATCTGATCTGTTATTTTATAGCTGCATTAGATGTCGTATAGATCTAGGTTGATATGATCAACCTTTTCTTTCTTGTTTAATTTTTAATTTTTGATTTAAATACCATGCAATAATCATATAATAAGATCTTAGATCTAGGATATTTTAGATTAATTTTGATAAATTTTAATCTTTTGCTCTCTAATCTTAAAAAAGTTTCAAGATCTAATCCTAAAACCCTAGATCTGGTTCCTTCACACCATGTATTCATCGATCATGAAAGCTCAGTGGATATTCTATACTTTTCTATCTTCTTTCAAATGGGATTTTCTCTGGATTGGTTAAGTAAATTTAATACATCGATCCAAGGATTCTTTGAAAATTTAGTAATTTCAAAAGGAATAATTAAGTTGCCCGTCACAGTTGGCACCTTACCATAATGGGTGATGTTCCATGTCAATTTTCTCAGTACAGCTTCCATTAGCCTACAATGCAATCCTCGGATGGCCCAACCTCTAGATGTTGAAAGCCATTATCTCCAGCTATCATTTGATGGTCAAATTCCCGACATTCAATGGTGTGGGAAGAATCCATGGTGACCAAATGGTGGTGCAGCAGTACTTCACTGCCAAGCTACAGGCGGAAGACCAGCCAAAAAGTCAGCTAGAGCACCCGATAAGGCTCGATGCCCGAGATGACTTGATCAAGGAACATGCTCAACCATCTGAGGAACTCATAGAGATCCCTCTAAGGGAGGAGAACCCTCACCAAACTGTGAAGATGGGCTCCTGCCTTGACCAGGAAACCAGAAGCCAACTAATCACTCTTTTGCAGGCAAATGCAAACCTATTTGCTTGGTCAACCGCAGACATGCTTGGTATCAACCTGGAGGTCATGGCCCATTACTTGAAGGTGGACCCAACCTACCGCCCAATAAAGTAGAAGAAGCAGAGCTTCACCCCAGAGTGCCAAAAGGCTATTGTCGAAGAGCTTGACAAACTGCTCAAAGCCGGCTTCATCAGAGAGGCGATGTACCTCGACTGGCTAACAAACATCGTGCTAGTTAAAAAGGCGAATGAAAATGGCGTATGTGTATTGACTTCACTGACCTAAATAAAGCTTGCCCAAAGAATAGCTATCCACTTTTTCGAATCGATCAATTGGTTGAAGCCACCTCCAAGCACGAGCTCCTCAACTTCATGGATGTCTTTTTCGGCTATAACCATATCTGGATGGCACTTGAAGATGAGGAGAAGACGGTATTTATAACTAACCAAGGATTATTTTGTTATAAGATGATGCCCTTTGATCTAAAAAATGTCGGTGCCACCTACCAAAGGTTGGTCTAAAATCTTCAAGGACCAGATCAGCAGAAATATGGAGGCATATGTGGACAACATGTTGGTTAAAAGCTACAAAACTTCAAACCATGTTGTAGATCTCTGGGAGATCTTTAGCACTCTTTGTCGATATCATATAAGATTGAATCCTACAAGGTGTGTTTTTGGAGTCACAGCCGGCAAATTTCTTGACTTCATGATTTTCGCAGAGGCATCGAGGCTAATCTTGAGAAAATTAAAGCAGTCCTAAAAATGACTCCATCAAAAATGATCAAAAAGGTATAATGTCTAACTGGTTAATTAGTCTCTCTTAACCATTTTATTTCTAGGTCGGCCGAGAGGTGTCTTTTCTTTTTTTGGATCCTTAGACAACCAAAGAACTTTTAATTTACCTTTAAATGCCAAAAAGCTTTTGAAGAGCTGAAGAAGTACCTCAGTTCTCCATCCGTACTCACTAAGCCACAATCGGAAGAAGAGCTCCTCCTATACTTGGCTGTTTCTCCGATGGCTATTAGTGCAGTCCTCGTTCGTGAAGAAGGATGGCTACAAAAGCCAATTGATTATACCAGCAAAGTCCTCATTCGAGAAGCTAATCTTTGCACTGGTCATCACCGCAAGAAAGCTCTGACCTTACCTTTAAGCCCACACCATAGTATTACTCACGACCAGCTAGTCAAAATGGTACTTCACCAAACGGACACCTCAGGTCAGATTGCCAAATGGGCTTTGGAGCTCTCAAAGTTAGATATACACTATTGGCTGAGGCCCTCCATCAAGGCTCAAATCTTGATCAATTTCATTCTTGAATGTACTATTCCAGTACAGAAAATTCAGAAAGGAACAGCAAGCAGAGGCTGAAAAACCCGTCAAGCTCGGAAGATGATGAAAATTCAGAACTAGACCCAGAAGAATTATGGAGTTTACATGTTGATGGCTCATCTAACTCATCCGGATCAGGAGTCGGGCTCATCTTATCTAGGCCTAAAGGAGAGGTAGCAACATATGCTCTACGCTTCAAATTCTCCACTACAAATAACGAGGCTGAGTATGAGGCCCTCATCGCCAAACTGAAGATCACCAAGAAAGCTAGAGCCCAACATCTAAGAGTCTTCAGCAACTCACAACTGGTGGTCGGACAAGTCAAGGACGAGTATGAAGCTAAAGAGAATAACATGAAAAGATACCTTCTCAAGGTAAAAAGCTTGACCTTTTTCTTCCCACACTTTAATATACAATAGATCTCGAGGTCTCAGAATATCAAAGTAGATATCCTATCAAAATTGGCGTCGTCATTACCTACTGACCTAAAGAAGGAGACCTACTTCGAAGTACTAAAAACTTCAAGTTTAGAAGAACTCACTGCCGTTCAACAAATCGATGAGGAGTCAAGTTGGATGGACCCTCTCCTAAAATATCATAGATCGGGTGAGCTCCCACTAGATCGAAAAGAGGCTCGAAAGATCAAAAACAAGATTGCAAGAAATGTTCTTTTAGATAATGAATTATATAGGTGGTCCTTCTCTCTTCCACTTCTAAGGTGTTTGTGTCCATCAGAAGCTGACTATGCCCTACGGGAAGTCTACTAGGAGATCTGTGGAAGCCACTTGGGGGTAAATTCCTATCATATAAAATCCTTTGCCATGGATATTATTAGCTGACAATGCAACAAGATGCGTAGAAAGTGTGACCGGTGCCAATGAAACGACTAGATTTAGCATCAACTAGCATCACTCCTAACCCCGATCAAAGTGCCCTGGCCTTTTGCCCAATGGGGACTAGATATCTTAGGTCCATTCTCTCATACCTCGGGTCAACAAAAATTTCTTCTAGTGGCCATTGATTATTTCACAAAATGGATAGAAGCCGAGCCTTTAGGTTGCATTTCTAAAGCGAAGGTCAGATTTCATATGGAAGTCAATCATCTATCGATATGGACTTCCCAAAATGCTAATCTTAGATAATGGCAGATAATTTAGCAGCATAAAACTTTGTGAATTTTGTGAGGATCACAGAATAGAACAGCACTTCACCTCAGTGGGTCACCTACAAGTGAATGAAGAGGTCGACGTCACCAACAAAACTCTCCTACAAGGCCTTAAGTCTTAGCTTGATCAAACTAGGGGGTCGTGGGTAGATAAACTTTACCATATCCTCTAGTCCTATCAAACTACTCAAAGGGTCCCGACTGGTGAGATGCCCTTCAATCTGGTGTTCGGAACTGAGGCAATAATACCAGTGGAGTTCGGACTCCTCTCCCTTAGAGTCGGCGAGTAAGACGAAGATACCAATTTCATCTGGCTAAGGGCCAATCTTAACCTAATCGAGGAAAGTAGAAAGCGTGTAGCAATAAAAATGATGGCCCATTGCCAAAAGGTAGCAAAGTACTACAACACATGCATCAAAGCCAAGAAATTTTGAGTTGGCAATATTGTCCTTTGGTGAGCTAAAGTTTTAAAGCCTACGGAGCAAGGAAAGCTTACACCAAATTGAGAAGGTCCTTACCAGGTTGACAAAGTGATCCACCCAGGAACCTATCGTTCAAAATAATTAAAATGGGAACCCACTCCCAAGGCCTTGGAACTCAGCCAATCTCTACATGTACCATCAATAATATAAATGAAATGAATGAACCATCGAGTTCTTTTTCCAAACTTATCAATTACCAATTGTACGGCAAAATGGGCATAACCCAAAACCCCTTCAAAATAATGTTTCTTTATTCGAGACCTTAGCTCAGCAAACTTCTTAGATTGGAGTCACTTTTTAAAGTTCCTTTGTTTGGGACCTCAGCTCAGCGAACTTCTCAGATCAGAGTTGCTTCTTAAAGTCCCTTCATTTGGGACCTCAGCTCAATGAACTCCTCGGATAGGAGTCGCTTCTTAAAGTCCCTATGTTTGGGACCATAGTTCAGTGAACTCCTCGAATCGGAGTCACTTCTTAAAGTCTCTATGTTTAGGACCATAACTCAACAAACTCCTTAGATCGGAGTCATTTTAAATAAAATCATTATGATTAGGACTATGGCTCAACAAGCTCCCCAGATCGAAACCGCATTAAGTCAAAAACCTTTTTAATCGAGGCAATGAAATCCAAAAGAGTTCAAATTTATTACGAAGGAAAAGAAAATAATTCTTCATTAAAAAGAATTCTTACAAGAGCAATGTTGCTATTGCTTTTACAAGAAATGATAATGAAAATTCTACATCAGAATTATAGCAGGCCTTACAAAATCGCCTCTCTTTGTCGAAGAGAAGAAAACACGATTAGAAAGCTCAATGGAGTTGAAATTGCATTCATCTGAAACTTGTTCCCACATGGCACCGAGGCTTAGGGAGCCCATAAGAGGTACCCAAATTGAGGGGAATGGCAAGCTGGAGGTGATGGAGGTCCCACCAAGGTTGCAACCAGGTCCACATGAAATCCAATTCTTTCCAACCTGGAATCAAGGGATCTTCTATCGATTCCACTCCCTCTGTGGAGGTGGCACAACCTTGAGCACCATCGAGAGAGCCGCAAGTCGGAAGTGATGAGGAGGATCCCACTGAGTTTGAAGTAGTGTTCGATTGGAGTCAAACTCTGCCAAGCCTTGGACCAAGAAGCCCTTGGATAATGTAGATGCATGATAAACATCTTAGGAAAATAGTTAGGTTGACACTGATACAATTGACCAAAGCATTCCACATTCGAGAAAGCTTGGAAGGTAGGGGACACAACTCAAACCATCACCTCCAGGGATGGCTCCTCCTCTTCCTCCTCCTCGATGGGGATGGCACACCACACAAGCACTCATAGAGCTATCACCAATCTCCTACCCTTATCGAGTAAGAAAATGGTGAAAAAGCTCTCTGGGCTGAGAAAGTGATCATCTTCATAAGGAGAAGCAAAATGATAAAGATCTCAAGATTAAAAATGCAAATGCCCCACGATAGGGACATCTGACATAAGTCTTCCTGAAACAGCAAAGAACCAAGAAGGTCCTGCTATCTCCTTAATCAAGTAGTCATAGCTATGGCAGAGAAAGGCTAACTCTTTTCCCCTAGAGGGATTCCTCCATTCTACTTCCATTCTGTAGAATGCTCAAAATGTTGTTGATGGAAAGCAAGGCCCACGAGGTGTTAGATATATGTGCCCTAGAAGCCAGAATTGGCTGACACTTGTAATACACTTCTAGGGGCAAAATTATAATTTTGACTATAATTAATGAAATGGATTATTTTCTATCACACCTGTGTATTTAGTGTCTGTGATACATCCTTTGAGTTAATGGTAATGATAATTCATATTTTCAAGAGTTGAAAATTTAAGACATGAATAATCATTATTAACTCATAAATAGCTCCCGACCATAGGATCATCACGAGGATGGTGATTGATCCGGAAGGTTGGTGTACGATCGCTTCTCTTTAGTAGATGAGTCTTGAGTCTACGGTGTGGAGACACCGGAGCGAGAGTACAGGTACTCGTTAGAGAACGAGGGCACTGAGCGTGACCACCTCGAGTAGTCATTAGGGAAGTCTACCTTCTCGTCAATGACTGACTCGATGCTGCAGTAGTGTGTCTGGTTCTTTGACCTGAGATGCATCGGCAGTTCACCTTGAGGGTGTTATAGTTTGACTACACCATTACTCGGTCTCCTAGCCATATGGAACCCTGAGGTGTATGTTGGCTATAGCATGTTCATTGTAGGAACTGGATTGCATCAAGATGGAATCTATCTACCTCGGTGGTAGAGGAGCAGCCCTATGATGATCATGAGAATCAAGTCCAGAAATCCATGGCCATGGTAGAGTGAAATAATAGAAAGAGTTTCTATTTAGATTTTCACATTGGACTCGAATCGAATGATTACATCATATGACAGAGACTAGGGTTTGACGAGTTTCACCTTAACCCTAATCTGATCGGGGCTCAAGATAGAAGAACTTGAATCACACAGGTAGCTGCACCAAGAGGTTCGCATTCAGCTCTGATGGGTTGCCACCATATACTGCTAGGTGTCACTGGTGGATTTTGGGAGCAATTAGAATGATTTAGATGATCGATCATTCTAGCTGTTCGAATCAGAAGAGTTCTGATCCATCGAAAGGAGTTTCGATGATGTCGATGATAGAGATCATGACATATCCCATTACCATACAGAACTGAACCTAACTGGGTCACACAAACAAGGGTTTGAATCTGGTGATCATCAATTGAACTGATCTAGTTCAATTGATCTGAATGAGATTCAATTAGGTTCAAGGAAATCGTGCTAGCACTCGATTGAACCTAACGTTCTTCTTTTACTATCATAAATAAGTTGTCCTGACTGAGCCAAAGGAGTTTGTGCTCAATCAGAGGCCTTCATATGGTCTGACTGGAGGTTGTCCAAGTCAGAAAAGGTTGTCTTATTTGTAAGACATTACCTGCCATTTTTGGTCACCTGCCATTTCTTGTTCTTTGACTTTGGTCAAAAGTCTACCTTTGACTGGTCAAACGTTGACCATTGACACTTTGACTTTTGACCACATGTCATGCACCTATTGGAGAGCTGGTGGGGGCCTGTCCCCCTGCCAGAACCTGGCAAGGAGAAGGGCGCACGCCAAGGGTGGCGTGTGCCCAAGTTGGAGGCGCCTAGGAGTCCTTGTTGGACAAGGACTCCATCTCCCTTTTGGATTCCAATTAGAGTTCTACTAAGAACCAACTTTGACTGGTCTTAGGCACCCTCTAAGGAGGAATCCAGGGGACTCTATTCCCACCAATCAGATTTAGATCTGATTTCACAAAGGGTTGTGATTGGTTGGGAAGGAAGAGGAGTTGGATCACAAGCTAGTCTATAAATAAGACCCTGCGCCCAACTCTAATTAGAAGTGAATCAATTAGACCCCATGCCCCAAGGCTGCCTCTCCCCTCCTTCTCCATGCCATAGTCTCTTCTCCCCTTGCTCTCCACGTCCAAAAAGAGTTTTGGACCTTGGTTGGTGCGATTCAGATCAAAGAAAGGCGATCAAAAGCAAGAAGGCTGCGCTGCTGCAAAGGACGACTGCAGATCTTCAAAAGAGTTTTGAAGATCCTCCAGATCAGATCCAGATCTGATTTTTGGAGGTGTGATAGAGAAGAAGAGGATCTCCAGATCCAACCCGAGTGGATACCGGTAGAGGCCAGGCGCTTGCGTGGCTAAGATCCAGAACCTTCCGCTGCAAACAGGATCATCAACAGGGTAATAGGATTACCCAATCAGGTAAATTAAATTTGATTTAATTTATCTTTTAATTTTATTTTATTAAAATAATAAGAATCAGATCTGAAACATATCAAGATCTGATTGAGATCAAGAAAAAAATTTTTGAAATATATCTCTTGATCTGATCAGATCTGAACGAACCTGGACCGGGAAATCAGGATTTCCCTTCAACTGGTATCAGAGCCATGGTTCTAAATTATTTAGATCTGATTTTAAATTTTATTTTAATTAGAAAATAAAGTGATTTTCAGATGTCACATGAGATGTGATCAGATCTGAAATCAGAAAAAATTAAAATTAAATGATTTGGATCTAAGATTAGAAGATATGCATGACTAGTTCTAGAATAGAATAGTTCTATAGAATAGTTTTGCATGTCTTTGATTTAATCTGATTAAATCATATTTTAGATCTTTTATTTACTATTTTTCTGATATTATAAGTGTTATAATAACATCTAAAAAATAGCAAATAAAAATTATTTAATTTTAAATATCATATGAGATATGATTGATGCATGTCTAGACTAGTTGTAGAATAGTTCTACATAATTGTCTAGATTAGAATTTATTTTGATTAGATCAATTTAAATCTAATTTTTTAGATTATTATGAGATAATTTAGATCTGAAAATATGCATGATTATGATACATGAGATGTATGCAAAATATGCCATGATTAGATCTACTTTATATATGAGATATATGATATAGATCTGATATTGTTTTGTAGTATTGAATGTTCCTGATTAAGGCGTTCCTCTTGGCCGTCCGGTCATAAGAACGAAGAAGGGTTTAAAGGCCCTCTCTTTCCATTCGATGGGGTGTTCTTATGATGTGTAGGGGTGCTGCGTGTTCGTCCTTAATCAGAAACCCAAAACTTACTTTCTGCAAAACCCTAGATCCTGAAACCCTAGGATTTATTGTGCATATTTTGTTTATGAACCCTACTTAATTAAGAATTAAGTTTATGGAATATTAATTAGGTCTAAAATTGAGAATTTCAGATCTAAGACATATTCATAATACTGGGTTCGGGCTTGGGTAGCTCAATTAGGTCTAAGCGGTTGATCAAACCGAATCAAGAGTTGGTTAGATGGGATCAACAATGCTTAAATTGACCAGCCTAATAGGATTAAGTCTGGGTCAAGATCGAGTCACGATCAAGCAAGACCTAATTAGGCTCAGAGGTTAGAGTCTGGATTGTAGGCTAACCCAATTGGTTCTGACTCAACAATTTGGTGTCTAAGGTAAGTTTGGCACATAGACGACCGACTGGTTTTTAATTGGAAGCTACTCGACCTGAATGCGTTCTTGTACGAGTTAATGGCATATTCCTTCCACCGGTCTCACTTACCTGGCCATATCTGTTGACACAGTTCTGATCTGAGGTGGTCAATAATCCGAGCTAACCCATGCCACTAGGTTAGTCATAATTGTTATGACTAAGCCAAGTCTAGTTTAATGAGACCTGAATCAATTCTCCCTAAGAAAAGATTAAGTCTGAGGTCTTCCACCATTGTAGATGTGCGGGCCCTTCCCGGGGTTGATTGTTCTCGGCTGGATACAGTGGCTCAGTTGCACCGGGAAGATGCAACCATGTCTATTAGGCATTGGATGCTATGGGCTGGAGGATGAGTTGGGCTCAATATTTCGGATACGGTGAGAGACTCAATTAGGAACCCAGTCTATGCAAATGGTGGGTCTGACTTAACTAAGGAGTGGATCAATATTTCCGGATACGGTGAGATTCATGAATTAGAGACCAAGTTTGGGTGCACCATGATTAGAGAATCATTGAACAAGAGTTGTTCACTCATTGGCTAACCCATCACCAATAACTGTTAGGTGAGGTGATGAGTCAGTTGGTGAGACCGCACCACCCACTAGAAATCATTCAATCGTGGAGATTTTCGCATCTCTACAGAGGGAGTGTAGGGATCCGAGAAAATAGTGGGAGCTAATTTGTTTAAAAATAAAATCCCTAAACAAATTGGTCAAGTCAAAATTACAGTATCTAACTAGAATCTTTGACTCTCTACAGGAAAATGTCTGCGTCCAACCCATTGGCACGTATCCTAGACACACATAGACTGACTGGACCCAATTATAAAGATTGGCTCAGGAACTACAAAATTGTTTTGGGTTCAGAGAAGTTAACCACATGTTTTGGACCAGGACCCTCCCACCTTACCAGCTCGTCCATCCATCTGTTGAACAGAGAGCGTCTCTGGAAAAATGGATTGACGAAGATAATAAGGCCAGATATTACATGTTGGGCTCGATGTCTGATGAGCTCCAGCGCCAACATGAAGATATCGGGACTGCTCGCCAAATGTTGGCTCACCTGCAGGAGATGTTTGGTGAACAGAGTCGCGCAGCCAAATATCAAGTCACAAAATGACTTTTTAAGGCTAAGATGCGTGATGGGCAGTCAGTCCAAGATCACTGTCTGACAATGATCAAGGACATGGAAGAGCTTGAGAAGCTCGGTGTGAAGTTGGACTTGGACCTGCAGAACGATATTATTCTGCAATCCTTGACTGATGCATATGGGCAATTCATCATGAATTACCACATGCATAAACTTCAAAATTCCTTGGCCGAGTTAATGAATATGCTGGTTACCGCTGAGCTTTCTATGAAAGGTTCTAAAGGCTCAGTTCTTGCTATGGAACGGACTTCTTCCAAAAGAAAGTCTTATGGAAAGAAAAAGAAGTCTGTGAAAAAGCAAAAGGTGGAAGGATCAAAGAAGAAGAAGGCAGAACCGAAGAAAGAAGGCCGATGGCAAAGGAAAGTGTTTCCATTGCAACAGCGACGGCCATTGGAAGCGGAACTGCCCTACTTACCTGGCCACCCTGAAGAACAAGAAGGAAGGTCCTTCTGGAGGTATGCTCGTTATTGAGTCTAACCTTACCTTACGGTTTCTTCTGCATCCAGTTGGGTGCTTGACTCTGGTTCTAGTGCTCATCTGTGCACTTCTATGCAGGGTCTTGAGGATAGCAGGAGGCTGAGGGATGGAGACATGATCCTACGCATCGGTAATGGAGCAAGAGTTGCTGCAGTAGCCGTGGGAACATACCCTCTTCGATTACCATCTGGTTTAGACTTAGTTTTAAAAGACTGTTATTATGTGCCTGCAGCTAGCAGGAATTTGATTTCTGTTTCATGCTTAGCACAAGAAGGTTATGTGATCACCTTCTTTAAGGACCATTGTAACATTCTTTATGAAAGAAATAAAATTGCAAATGGTTTCCTTATTAATGGTCTTTATCAGTTGCATATTGATGTACCTGTTTTAACTATCGAGCAAAACGTGAATGCCAAACGACCTAGGGATAGTCCAAACGACAGATATCTATGGCACCTGAGATTAGGTCATATAGCAGAAGATAGGATTAACAAATTGGAGAAAAATGGGCTATTGAGTCCATTGACTTTTGAGTCATATCCAACTTGTGAATCTTGTCTTCAAGGCAAAATGACTAAACTCCCTTTTGTTGGACATGGGGAGAGGGCCACAGATCTCCTTGCCCTAGTACATACTGATGTGTGCGGCCCATTTGATGTGCCGGCTAGAGGCAATTTTGTCTACTTCATTACCTTTACCGATGATCTGTCTAGGTATGGGTATGTGTATCTTATGAGACACAAGTCTGAAGCCTTTGAAAAGTTCAAAGAATTCAGACATGAAGTAGAAAAACAAACTGGAAAACCCATTAAGGTTCTTCGATCAGATCGAGGAGGTGAATACCTTAGCCGGGAATTCCTAGACTATCTTAAGGAAAATGGCATAGTCTCTCAATGGACTCCACCAGGAACACCTCAACTCAACGGGGTTTCAGAACGGAGAAATCGGACTCTATTGGATATGGTTCGATCCATGATGAGCTTCACAGACCTCCCTGATTTTCTTTGGGGACATTCATTATTAACTTCAATCTATTTACTGAATAGGGTTCCCTCTAAAACCGTTCCTACCACACCGTATGAGATATGGCACGGTAAGAAACCAAGTCTGAGTCATCTCAGAATTTGGGGTTGTCCGGCTCATGTCAAAAGACAACAAGCGGACAAGTTAGAGTTTAGGTCCTTTAGAGCTCGATTCATAGGATATCCTAAAGAGTCATTAGGATACTATTTCTACATTCCAGAAGACCACAATGTGATTGTGAGTCGACATGCCATATTTCTTGAAAAATAGTTTATTCAAGATAGTGGCATTGGAAAGCAGATTAAGCTTGATGAGAAAGTCTCACAAGCAAAACGAGCTAAGGACCAAGTGGAACCAAATCAGGTTGAGCCAATAAGAACACTACCTCCTCCACCTCGTAGATCGGAAAGAGTTTCCCGTCCCCCTGAAAGATACTTAGGTATTATTTCAGAGGATGTAGAGGAAATGTTCCTCATAGGTAATGGTGCTCATGGTGATGATCCCAAAACCTACAACGAGGCGATATCAGATATCGACTCCGAGAAATGGCTTGAGGCAATGAAGTCAGAGAGATTCGACTCGATGCACTCAAACCAAGTCTGGACCTTGGTAGATCCACCAGAAGGTATAGTACCTATTGGGTGTAAATGGATCTTCAAGAGAAAGATTGGTGCAGATGGGAATGTGGAGACATTCAAGGCTAGACTGGTGGCAAAAGGTTATAGTCAACGTGCGAAGGCATTGACTATCAGGATACCTTTTCCCCAGTAGCTATGCTAAAATCCATCCGCACATTGCTTGCTGTTGCAGCCTATTTCGATTATGAAATATGGCAAATGGACGTGAAAACGGCATTCCTAAATGGATATCTTGAGGAAGATATCTATATGGAACAGCCGCTAGGTTTCACATCCAGTGATACTGATCACAAGGTTTGCAAGCTGCAAAGGTCCATATATGGACTTAAGCAAGCATCTCGGAGCTGGAACACTCGTTTCAATGATGTGATCAAAAAGTTTGGTTTCATCAAAAATGAAGAGGAACCATGTGTTTTCAAAAGGGTCAGTGGGAGCGCTGTTGTCTTCCTCGTATTGTACGTGGATGACATCCTCCTTATTGGGAATGATATTCCCATGTTGACATCAGTCAAGATGTGGTTGTCCAAGGAATTCTCCATGAAAGACCTAGGTGAAGCATCCTTTATTCTAGGAATTAAGGTCTATAGGGATAGACCGAATAGGATGCTAGGACTTTCACAGAAGATGTACATAGAGGAAGTACTAAAGAGGTTTAGTATGGAAAACTCTAAGAGGGGATTAATACCCTTCAGACATGGTATTCATCTTTCCAAGAAGATGTGCCCCAGCACACCTGAGGAAATAGAACGCATGAGCAAGATCCCTTATGCTTCTGCAATAGGGAGCCTCATGTATGCCATGCTATGTACACGACCTGATATAGCCCATGCTGTGAGTGTCACAAGCAGATATCAGTCAAATCCAGGTGAAGAACACTGGACTTCTGTGAAATGTATCCTTAAGTACTTGAGAAGAACTAAGGATATGATGTTGGTCTTTGGTAACGGAGAACTCCTGGTCCAGGGATACACAGACTCGGACTTCATGTCCGATATAGATGATCGAAAGTCGACATCTGGCAGACTGTTTGTGCTGGAAGAGTTCCAAGCAAACGGTGATACCATCTCATCCGCGATTACCTTGAGAAAGGTTACGTTGAGGTCAAGAGAGTCAACTCCGCAGATAATGTGGCAGACCCACTTACAAAGCCGTTGGGCCAGCAGAAGATCGAAGCCCACCTTGAGAAGATGGGACTTAGACTTGTAGCCAATTGGCTTTAGGACAAGTGGGAGATTGTTAGATATATGTGCCCTAGAAGCCAGAATTGGCTGACACTTGTAATACACTTCTAGGGGCAAAATTATAATTTTGACTATAATTAATGAAATGGGTTATTTTCTATCACACATATGTGTATTTAGTGTCTGTGATACATCCTTTGAGTTAATGGTAATGATAATTCATATTTTCAAGAGTTGAAAATTTAAGACATGAATAATCATTATTAACTCATAAACAGCTCCCGACCATAGGATCATCACGAGGATGGTGATTGATCCGGAAGGTTGGTGTACGATCGCTTCTCTTTAGTAGATGAGTCTTGAGTCTACGGTGTGGAGACACCGGAGCGAGAGTACAGGTACTCGTTAGAGAACGAGGGCACTGAGCGTGACCACCTCGAGTAGTCATTAGGGAGTCTACCTTCTCGTCAATGACTGACTCGATGCTGCAGTAGTGTGTCTGGTTCTTTGACCTGAGATGCATCGGCAGTTCACCTTGAGGGTGTTATAGTTTGACTACACCATTACTCGGTCTCCTAGCCATATGGAACCCTGAGGTGTATGTTGGCTATAGCATGTTCATTGTAGGAACTGGATTGCATCAAGATGGAATCTATCTACCTCGGTGGTAGAGGAGTAGCCCTATGATGATCATGAGAATCAAGTCCAGAAATCCATGGCCATGGTAGAGTGAAATAATAGAAAGAGTTTCTATTTAGATTTTCACATTGGACTCGAATCGAATGATTACATCATATGACAGAGACTAGGGTTTGACGAGTTCACCTTAACCCTAATCTGATCGGGGCTCAAGATAGAAGAACTTGAATCACACAGGTAGCTGCACCAAGAGGTTCGCATTCAGCTCTGATGGGTTGCCACCATATACTGCTAGGTGTCACTGGTGGATTTTGGGAGCAATTAGAATGATTTAGATGATCGATCATTCTAGCTGTTCGAATCAGAAGAGTTCTGATCCATCGAAAGGAGTTTCGATGATGTCGATGATAGAGATCATGACATATCCCATTACCATACAGAACTGAACCTAACTGGGTCACACAAACAAGGGTTTGAATCTGGTGATCATCAATTGAACTGATCTAGTTCAATTGATCTGAATGAGATTCAATTAGGTTCAAGGAAATCGTGCTAGCACTCGATTGAACCTAACGTTCTTCTTTTACTATCATAAATAAGTTGTCCTGACTGAGCCAAAGGAGTTTGTGCTCAATCAGAGGCCTTCATATGGTCTGACTGGAGGTTGTCCAAGTCAGAATAGGTTGTCTTATTTGTAAGACATTACCTGCCATTTTTGGTCACCTGCCATTTCTTGTTCTTTGACTTTGGTCAAAAGTCTACCTTTGACTGGTCAAACGTTGACCATTGACCCTTTGACTTTTGACCACATGTCATGCACCTATTGGAGAGCTGGTGGGGGCCTGTCCCCCTGCCAGAACCTGGCAAGGAGAAGGGCGCACGCCAAGGGTGGCGTGAGCCCAAGTAGGAGGCGCCTAGGAGTCCTTGTTGGACAAGGACTCCACCTCCCTTTTGGATTCCAATTCAGAGTTCTACTAAGAATCCAGTTTGACTGGTCTTAGGCGCCCTCTAAGGAGGAATCCAGGGGTCTCTATTCCAACCAATCAGATTTAGATCTGATTTCACAAAGGGTTGTGATTGGTTGAGAGGAAGAGGAGTTGGATCACAAGAGGTCTATAAATAAGACCCTGCGCCCAACCCTAATTAAGAAATGAATGCAATTAGACCCCACGCCCCAAGGCTGCCTCTCCCCTCCTTCTCCATGCCATAGTCTCTTCTCCCCTTGCTCTCCACGTCCAAAAAGAGTTTTGGACTTAGGTTGGTGCGATTCAGATCAAGGAAAGGCGATCAAAAGCAAGAAGGCTGCGCTGCTGCAAAAGGACGACTGCAGATCTTCAAAAGAGTTTTGAAGATCCTCCAGATCAGATCCAGATCTGATTTTTGGAGGTGTGATGGAGAAGAAGAGGATCTCCAGATCCAACCCGAGTGGATACCGGTAGAGGCCAGGTGCTTGCGTGGCTGATCCAGAACCTTCCGCTGCAAACAGGATCATCAACAGAGTAATAGGATTACCCAGATCAGGTAAATTAAATTTGATTTAATTTATCTTTTAATTTTATTTTATTAAAATAATAAGAATCAAATCTGAAACATATCAAGATCTGATTGAGATCAAGAGAAAAAATTAAAATATATCTCTTGATCTGATCAGATCTGGATGAACCTGGACCGAGAAATCAGGATTTCCCTTCAACACGAGGGCTCTCCATTATAAAGGAAAAAAATATCATAATGGCCTCATCAAGTCATTCCAAGTGCCAACCCATGATTGGTTCAATCCACCACTATGCGAATGTGCGTTAAAGTCCTAAATGCGGATGACGGTTACATCGCTTTTGAGACCATGCACATCCAATGCCGTGCGGAAAAATGAGTGCACGGTTAGCGAGAAGGTTGATTCATCTGCCTTCGGATTAGAACTAATTAATTCAAATATTCGGGTAGACATCTTCAACTACCCAAGTAAATCTCTTCAACTCCTCATATCAGAGTAACACAAACAAGAGAGATCTTTCCAAAAAAAAAAATTGAAAGTGAAAAGCCTTTATTCATTAAAAATTTTCTTTTATAAGGGTCACTTACAACCTGAGAAAACACATAAGTAAAGATTGGGTCAATGTACATCCTTTAGATCAGATCATATCCCTGCCACATCGGTATCGGTAGCCTCTGAATCTTAATCTAAAAAATTTAGATTCAATTCTGGATAACAAGAAGCTACCACACAATGAACAGAGTTCCTTCCTTCATCATAGGCATCAACTGCAAACCTATCTTGCTCATCTTCATATTCTTTCGACACCCAAAACTTCTCAACGGCCTTTACGACGGCAACCTCAAACTGTGCTCTCATGTCCCCTTGCAGCGAGACCATCCTCTCTTCTGCATCCTTCAATGTAGCTTGAGCCCCCTCTTCAAACACCTCAGCCTCGACAAGCCAAGTTTTTAGCATCTCGATCTTCGAGCTCAGAGCCTCATTTACACCTAGTAAATGAGAGTTCTCCTTGACAGACTTCACCAATGCCATTTCAGCATCCTGGGCCCTCTTCTTAGCAACTTTGGCCTTGGCGGAAGCTTCTTCGCCCCCCCTTTAATGCTCTATCCTTGGCAATTTTAACCATTTCAACTTCAGTCCTATACCTCGTCGCCTCAAAAGATAGCTCGAAAGTGCGCTCCATGAACCTATTTAAGTAATGGGTGAGTTGTTAAAACATTCATCGAAGTTCGTGTTGAAAATGTTCCATAATAAAAGAATTGGCTCAGATTTGAGGAAATACATATCTAACTTACTCAGAGAAAACAATCCATCGCTTTGCACCTCCTTATCTTTAAGGGCTTGGTCAATAACTTCATGGCATCAATCGGGTGGAGAATGTTGGAGAATGCCTTGGATGCCAGCCTGTAATCCTCCAGGATGGAGTCGTGAAGCCCTATTCTAGCCACCATGATCCCAGAGAGCCCCATGGTCACTGTAGGTTGCTATTTGGCTATCGAAGCATTAAAGGTCTTCAAAACCTCAACCAACTTGGCTTTATTCGAAGAAGCCATGGGAATCCCCATGACTTCAACTAGTTTCTCTTCAGAAAAAGAGTCGGCAATGTCGAGGGCTAGTAGGCTCAAAATAGCCTTGCTAAACAAGCATTCAATAGGGCTCCCCTAACCTCCCTCAAGAATTGGAAGGTTAGAGCCAGGCGAGATTTGTACAATCTCAAAGTCTTTAATAGCTAGAGGTTCATGGTCTCCCGACCTGAAAATCAAACGAGCAGGGAGAAGTCCAACCCGAGCTCAGGCAAATTTTCCACATGCTGCCTCCATCCTCCTCTTTTAGAAGATCTTCGGACCCTACAATTATGGCAAATTTGGATGCGCTCATGTAGCAAAATAAGTTGGCCCATTAACATTAGGTTCAAGAGTCTAAAAAAGCGAGACAATAAGGGTAAAGTGCAAATATGTACGTTTAGAACTGGTCGGACTAGTGCCCATTGTTGGGGGTAAAATGACCCCCGCTGAAGTACTGGGCCAATGTCCTTGACCGTCGACCTACTTTCTATTGAGGTTTGTCAATTCCTTCAACAAAGAGTTCATACTGCAGAACCTTCCCAAAGCATATAGAAGTTCGGCGATACAATCTTGAATGATAAAGAAAAACTACTGTTAAACTAACCTTCCAAACGAACTTCTCCAGTCACGCTCCTTCCAGACAAACTTTTCTAGTCGCGCTCCTTCTAGATGAACTCCCCAGTCGCGTTCCTTTCAGACAAACTCTCCTGGACACATCCCTTTTGGACGAACTCCTTCAGTCGTGCTCCAGTCACAGACCTACTTAATCCCAACCTTGCCTACTGACGGGAACAACCCAAGGGAATCTCGTCAAGTCACTAACACACAACGATCGCTGCACAAGGAGGGAGCGTGGAAGCCTCAGATCTTGGCTTAGGGGGCACCTACTTGTGTGCAACTCAGAAAGCTTCCAAACTTCTTGAAGCAATTAGACGTTGCCTCTAACAGCCCCCGACTGATCCTAAGTTCACTACGGACACCAAAGTCTCTAATTTACATCCAAACTTCAACAAGAAGATCTACACCACTTACAAGTCATGATAGATGATAACTCATCCTCCATAACAAACTCCACGTGGCCTGAGTAGCCCACTACCAGATGGTTACGGCTATCACTATTAGTTTATTACACGCTCCATCTATAAAAGAAATTCTCCAGATAAATTTTCTCCAGACTCTCTTCTCCTTTCTGTCACTCTGCTTCTTTATCCTGTGCACTCCATTCTAGTTGGTCGAAAAATTAACTTGAGCATCGGAGGATCCTACCAGAGCTACCCATCTCTAGTTTGGATTTTATTTTGCAGATCTCATCTACGGCCTCACCTTCTCCACTCCAACTACCTCCGGCATCCTCATAGATTTCTGCACCAATAGGATTGGTGCTAAAGAAAGGACCCTTGAGCCCTTGCTCTAAAAGAAGTGCCCAGTCAATTCTACCTTCTTTCTTTCCTCTCTTAATTTCTTAAATTTGCTTCTATTTAATCTCCTGCTCTAGAGATGTCCCAAAGGAAGACAACCACCTGGTGGTCTACCGCTTCTACTACCAAATTCAAGTCGAATCTACTCATTTTGGCTCCATCATCTACTCTCCAACCTCCTCTATCGACGGCCATGGTAGATTCAGAGTAGTTCAACCTACTGATGCAGCAAGTTCGAGATCTCACTAAAATAGTGCAAGCCATACAGCAGCCTCCGACGGTAATCCGACCAAAAAATCTCTAGCCAGAGCCTCAAGAACTAGTGCTAAGAAGAGCATCCTGGGTCAGCAGACCCATCACCTTTGAGAAGGAAAAGCAGAGAGTAGGGAGCTCCTATTTCAATCATGATTTTTTTTTAGAAGAGACTTTTTCCATCTACAGTCGGCAGTCCTCTAAGATCCATGGTCGAGATAATGCTCTCGATCAAAAATTTTAGGCTATGAACCAACGGATTGAGGAGCTCCACCATGCCACTCCAATCCACCATGATGACATCTACATCGATCCCCCATTCTCTATCAAAATCATGCAAGAAGCTATTCCACTGAACTTCAAGCTCCCCTAGTTCGAAACCTATGATGGGACTTCTGATTCGGTCGACCATCTTGAAGCTTTTCGAATAATGATGTTGCTCCATGGCATGCCGAATGCCATCCTGTGCCGAGCTTTTCCATCTATCTTAAAGGAAGCAGCGAGAAATTAGTACTCGAGCCTTAAGTCGGGTATGATCTTCTCTTTTGACTAATGAGCCATCAGTTTGTGGCTCATTTTATAAGCAGCCAACATCTAAGATGAGGTTTGAACTTTCTCATTAACATAAAGTAGAAAGAGGGGGAGTCTATTCGAGCCTACATCACTCACTTTAATACTGTGATGCTGAAGGTCCAAAATTTGGACCAGTCTATAGCCATACCGCACTGAAGGATGATCTTCAGAAGAATGATCTTCTATTCTTTCTGAAAAGAGAGTATCTCATAGACTTTGCTGATATGTTAGCCCGAGCTGAAGATTATGCCCGAGCAGAAGAGGCCTTTAAACTAAAGGACAATGAGACCATGAGAGAGCGGCAGGCAGATGAATCTGGCAAGCCCGCATCTAAAAGAAAATCAAGTAAAAGTCGATCACGCTCACAAACTTCTTCCGAGCGCAGACGAGCCCAAACTCCTCCTCGAGCTCGTTGATAGGGAAGTCCAAATTAGAGGGCCTGACGGAACTCTCCTTACAGAAGATTCAACAACCACGCTCCCTTGAATGCCTTAAAACTCAGGTGCTAATGGAGATAAGAAAGCAGTTGGCAGAGTTGGAGATAATGCAGACTCATTCGACCAAGCACAATCCCAATAAGTACTACCTTTATCATTGTGACCATGATCATTATACAGAAGAATGCATCTAGCTTCAGGATGAGATTGAGGCACGTATCAGAACAGGTTGGCTGGATGGTTCATCAGGCATCGACTAGAGAGGAGAGAAGATCATCCACAAGCCCCACCATAACTTGAACCATCTCAGTGGGACGAGCCCCAAGGAGATCGGCCTTCTCTTGGAGTCATCAATACTATCACTGAGGGACATCAACTAGGAGGGCCAGTGGATCAGTAAAGCTGGCAAAGAGGCAGCGGATGGAAGAACCCATCACTTTCACTAAAGAAGATGCTTAAGAAATTTAGCTCCGCACAATGATGCGGTTGTAATTACTTTAAATATTGCTGATTATAATGTACGCCACGTCTTAATTGATAATGGAAGCTCTACTGATGTCTTATTTTATTATGCTTTCTCCAAAATATCCATATCTATTTATAGGATGGGTCTAATGAATTCTCCGTTGGTGGGGTTCATGGGTGATGCAATGTCGGTGGAAGAAATAATAACATTGCCTATGATAGTTGGGCGATATCCAAAGCAATCTAAGATACAAGTTGATTTTTTGGTAGTCAAAGCCCCTTCTACTTATAATGTGATCCTTGGTCGATCTGGTTTGCATGCACTTCAAGCTGTGATTTCAACTTACTATCTAAAAGTGAAGTTTCCAACAAGTTATGGAGTCGAGAAGATCAGGTACTAGCCCGGCACTACTATAATATTACCTTGCAGGGGGGAGACAAGCAGACCTTTGTTTGGTGGACGGGCTTGACACTCACGATGATCTATCCAAAGAAAGAGGGGAATCTATCGACGACCTTGAAGAAATTCTCTTGAATGATGGGAATGAAGAGCATACTATGAAGATCGGCTCGAATCTAAAAGGAGAAGCTAGAAAGTAGCTCGTCACATTCTTACAAAGGAATGCTAATGTCTTCGCCTGGGTGCCTATAGATATGCCTGGGATTGATGCAGAATTCATGGAACACCATCTGGGCATTGATCTTAAGTGACGATTAGTAAAGCAGAAAAAATAAAGTTTTGTACTAGAGCGACTGAAAACTATAATGGATGAGGTCGACAAGCTACTTAAGACGAGATTCATTCGAGAAGTGCTTTACCCAAACTGGATCGCAAATGTTGTTCTTGTTAAAAATGCAAATGGCAAATAAAGGATGTGCATAGACTTCACAGATTTAAACACAGCCTATCCAAAAGATAGCTATCCTCTACCCAAGATCGACCAACTAGTGGATGTAATCTTAGGCCATGAACTCCTCACCTTCATGGATGCTTTCTCTGAGTATAATCAAATCTAAATGGCACCACAGGATGAGGAGAAGACTGCTTTTATTACTGACCGTGGTCTTTATTGTTACAAGATCATACCCTTTGAGCTTAAAAATGTAGGTGCAACATACCAGCGCTTGGTGAATAAAATTTTTAAGAGGTAGATCGGCTGTAACATGGAGGTCTATATATACGATATGCTGGTTAAAAGTCAATCTTTGCCAAATCATATTGTCGACCTTGAGAAGACCTTCAGTGCCCTCCAAAAGTATAAGATGAAGCTAAAGTCTACCAAATGCGCCTTTAGGGTAACTTCAGAAAAGTTCTTGGAATTCATGGTATCAAGCCGCAGCATCGAGGCCAACCTAGAGAAGATTCGAGCTATCCAGAAAATGACCATTCCAAAAATAATAAAAATAGTTCAATGTCTCACAGGCAAGGTGGCAGCTCTGAATTGCTTCGTGTCAAAGTTAGTGGAATACTGCATACCCTTCTTCCAAGTACTCAAGCAGCCCAAAATCTTCGACTGGACTCCCGAGTGTCAATGGACCCTTGAAGAATTAAAGAACTATCTCAGTTCAATCCCATTACTCACCAAACCTGAACCTAAAGAAGGATCGTCTTATACCTCACCGTATCTTCTGTATCTATTAGAGCTGTACTAGTCAAGAAAGAAGCTAAAGCTTAGAAGCCGATCTACTATATAAGTAGAATCTTACGGGATGCGGAAACAAGATATACCAAATTAGAAAAACTAATCTATGCCTTGTTGATTACAGCCAGGAAGCTCCGACCTTATTTTCAGGAGCACACAATTACTCTTCTAATTGATCAACCCATCAAGACAGTCCTTCATTGGCCTGATACCTCTAAAAGAGTGGCAAAGTAGGCAATTAAGCTGACCGAATTCGACATCCATTTTCAACATCGACCATCTATTAAAGCTCAAATACTGATCGATTTCATAGTGGAATATACCATTCTAGAGAAGATTGAACCAGAGCACTAAGAAGTTTTTATCCCTAGCTCTCCTGAAGAGAAGGCCGATCTCCCTGAAAACTTCTGGATATTATATATGGATGGTTCATCTAGTACTTCTAGGGTAAGTGCAAGTTTGATCCTCATCAATCCGAAAGGAGCCATAGTGGAGTATGCATTATGCTTTGACTTTTGTACCACCAACAATGGAGCCAAGTATGAAACCCTGCTTGCGAAACTAAGAATAGCCAAAGAGTTGGAAGTACAGCATCTAAAGGTTTACAGTGACTCTCAGCTAGTGGTGGAACAAGTCCATCGCTCCTTTGAAGCCTGGGAGGAAAGTATGAAAAAATACTTAAAAAGAGTGAAGAACTTAAGTTCGGCCTTTGATAATTTCGACATCCAATAGATCTCTAGGATGGAGAATATTAGAGCCGACCTCCTCTCAAAGCTGGCCACTTTGGCCCCAAACGAACTACCAAAAGAGGTCCTTTTTGAAGTCCTGCAACATCCAAGTTTGGAAGAACCTCAGGTAATAATGCAAGTTGATCATGAGCCCAGCTAGATCGATCCATTAACTACTTATCTCAAGGAAGAAATTCTTTCCAGAGATCACAAGAAAGCTTAAAAGTTAAGAAATCAAGCTTCTCGAAATATCTTATATGAAAATAAGTTGTATAAGAGGTTGTACTTATTATCGCTCCTCAAGTGTCTCCAATTTTTAGAAGCCAACTATACCTTGAGGGAAGTTCATAAAGGAATTTGTTGAAATCATCTAGGGGTGAGATCCTTATCATATAAATTACTCCATCAAGGAAATTATTGGCCAACAATACACCAAGATGCGATGGATTATGTGAGGAAATATGATAGATATTAGAGAAATGCAAATATTCAGAGATAGCTGACTTTATAGCTCACACCACTGACCACCTCCTAGCCATTAGCGTAATGAGGGATGGACATACTTGGATCTTTTTCCATGGCGTCTGGGCAGCAAAAGTTCCTATTGATGGTGATAGATTATTTTACTAAATGGGTTGAGACCAAACCTCTGGCGAAGAACACTGAACCCAAAGTGCAGGATTTCATCTGGAAGTCAATTATTTGCAAGTTTGGTCTACCTTGGATGCTAATCATTGATAAAAGGCATCAGTTTGTAGGTGTGAAGTTCGCTGAGTTCTACGAAGATCTGAATATTTCTCACTACTTCACATCAGTAGCTCATCCACAAGCAAATGGTGAGGTAGAAGTAACCAACAGAACTTTGCTTTAAGAGATAAAGGTCAAACTTGAAAGGGTAAAAAGAACCTGGGTGGATGAACTCTATCATGTGCTTTGGGCTTACAGAACCACTCCAAGGTTGCCAACAGGAGAAACCCCTTTCACATTAGCTTTCAAAGCAGAGGCAGTCATTCCTATCAAGCTTGAACTTTTCTCAATGCGAGTTGAAGCTTTTAATGAGCAAAACAACTCTCAAGACCTTAGGACAAATCTTGATTTATTAGAAGAAAAGTGAGAGAAAACTTAAATCCAAATGGTGGCTTATAAGCAAAAAGTAGCCCGCTACTACAACTCGAAGGTTAGGAACAAAACATTTAGAATGGGGGATCTTGTACTTCGACGAGTAGACATTTCACAACCTCAAAATTGAGGAAAGCTCATGCCAAACTGGAAGGGTCCCTACGAAATCAAAGAGATCATCCGATCAAGAACATATTATCTAAAAGAACTCGAAGGATCAATGCTCCCATGACCTTAGAATTCTAAAAATCTATGAATATACTATCAGTAATTCCATCTTAATAAAACTTCTTTATTTCAATAATTTCATTTTTTGATGCAAAATCATATGATGACAAAAAATGACTCAACCAAACTTTACCTATAAACAAAACTGAAGACCTCCGATTATTTAAGATAGGAGGAGGGTAGAGGCCCTTTCAACGGCCCTTTGTGCTCCTATGACTTTATTAGAGATAGGAGGAGGATCTCGTCCTAACAAAGAAAAGCCAACTCTGTTAGGAACAGAAGGAGAACCTCATCCTAATAGGGGGACAAGAAAGGCCAACCATGTCAGAAATAGAAGGAGGACCTCATCCTGACAAGGATGAAGATCTCCGATTATTTAAGATAGGAGAAGAGGAGAGGCCCTTACAATGGTCCTTTTGTGCTCTTATGCCTTTGATAGAGATAGGAGGAGGATCTCACCCTAAGAAAGGAAGGCCAACCCCATCAGAAATAGGAGAAAGACCTTATCCTGATAAGAGGACAAAAAAGGCCAACCATGTTAGGAACAGGAGAAGGATCTCGTTCTGACATGGATAAAGGCCTCTGATTGTTTAAGATAGAAGGAGGGAAGAGACCCTTACAATGACCTTTTTGTGTTCCTATGCCTTTGTTAGGGATAGAAGGAGGACCTCATCCTAATAAAGGAAGGCCAATCCCATCAGGAATAGAAGAAGGACCTCATCCTAACAGGAGAATAAGAAAGATCAATTCCATCAGAAATAGGAGAAGGATCTCGTCCTGACATAGATGAAGGCCTCTAATTGTTTAAGATAGGAGGATGGGAGAGGCCCTTATAACGGTCTTAATATGCCCTATGCCTTTATTAGGGATAGGAGGAGGACCTCGTCCTAACAAAGAAAGGCCAATCCCATCAAGAATAGGAGGAGGATCTCATCCTGATAGGAGGACAAGAAAGGCCAACCATGTCAAGAATAGGAGGATCTCATCCTGACATGGATGAAGGCCTCCGATTATTTAAGATGGAAGGAGAAAAGAGATCCTTACAATGATCCTTTTGTATTCCTATAACTTTGTTAGAGATAGGAGGAGAACCTCGCTCTAACAAAGATAAAGGCCAATCCCATTAGGAACAAGAGGAGGATCTCATCCTGATAGGAGGATAAGAAAGACCAACCATGTCAGGAACAGAAGGAGGACCTCATCTTGACATGGATAAAGACCTCCAATTGATTAAGATAGGAGGAGGAAAGAGGTCCTTTCAACGGCTCTTTTGTGCCCCTATGGTCAAGTTAAGGATAGGAGGAGAACCTTGTCCTAACAAAAATAAAGGTCAGCCCCGCCAAGAATAGATAAAAGACCTCATCCTGATAGAAAGATAAGAAAGGCTAATCATGTTAGAAATAGGAGGAGGATTTCTCCTGACATGGATAAAGATCTTTGATTAATTAAGATAAGAGGAGAGGAGAGACCCTTACAATGGCCCTTTTATGTCCCTACGCATTTGTTAGGGATAGGAGGAGGACCTCATCCTAACAAAGAAAGGTCAATCCCACCAAAAATAGAAGAAAAATATCATCCTGATAGGAGGAAAAGAAAGGCCAACCATGTCAGAAACAGGAAGAGGACCTCGTCCTAACACGAATGAAGGCTTCCGATTGTTTAAGATAGGAGAAAGAGAGAGGCCCTTACAATAGCCCTTTTGCATCCCTATAACTTTATTAGGGACAGAAGGAGAATCTTGTTCTAACAAAGGTAAAGACTAACCTCGTCAAGAATAGGAGGAGGACCTCATCCTGATAGAAGGATAAAAAAGGCCAATCATATCAAGAATAGGAGGAGGATCTCGTCCTGACATGGATGAAGACCTCCAGTTGATTAAGATAGGAGGAGGAAAGAGGCCCTTTCAATGACCCTTCTGTGCCCCTATGGTCAAGTTAGGGATAGAAGGAGAACCTCATCTTAATAAAGATAAAGATCAATCCCGTCAAGAATAGGAGAAGGACCTCGTCCTGACAGGAGGACAAGAAAGGCCAACCATGTTAAAAATAGAAGGAGGATCTTGTTCTGACATGGATGAAGACCTCTGATTGATTAAGATAGGAGG
This sequence comes from Cocos nucifera, assembly GCA_006176705.1. Taxonomy (NCBI): domain Eukaryota; kingdom Viridiplantae; phylum Streptophyta; class Magnoliopsida; order Arecales; family Arecaceae; genus Cocos; species Cocos nucifera. Next base: position 59,813 of record QRFJ01001280.1, read on the forward strand.
AGGGGAGAGGCTCTTACAATGGTTCTTTTGTGCTCCTATAACTTTGTTAGGGATAGGAGGAGAACCTCATCCTAACAAAGATAAAGGCCAACCCCATCAGGAACAGGAGAAGGACCTCATTCTGATAGGAGGACAAGGAAGACTAATCATATCAGGAACAGAAGGAGGATCTCATCCTGATATGGATGAAGACCTCTGATTGATTAAGACAGAAGGAAGGGAGAGGCCCTTTCAGTGGTCCTTCTGTGCCTCTATGGCCAAGTTAGGGATAGAAGAAGAATCTCATCCTAACAAAGATAAAGGCCAATCCCATCAAGAACAGGAGGAGGACCTCATCCTGACATGAGAATAAGAAAGGCCAACCATGTTAGAAATAGAAGGAGAATCTCATCCTAACATGGATGAAAACCTCCAGTTGATTAAGATAGAAGGAAGAGAGAGGTCTTTTCAATGGTCCTTCTGTGCCCCTATGACCAAGTTAGAGATAGGAGGAAAACCTCACCCTAATAAAGGTAAAGACCAATCCCGTCAAAAATAGAAGAAGGATCTCATCCTGATAGGAGGATAAGGAAGGCCAACCATATCAGGAATAGGAGGGCCCCATCCTGACATGGATGAAGATCTTTAATTGATTAAAATAAGAAGAGAAAAGAGTGAAAAGATATGCAAATACATGATTGAGATGAAGTTGTCAAAATAATATTTCCATTAAAACTAAGAGTTCAATACACGGGGAGGTCCGTAAGATCGGTTGCAAAAAAAAAGGAAGAAGCCGAAGCCCTATTCGGAGTCAAACTTTGGACTGGCCATGCTAGCCAACACCAAAGACAACTTCAAGTCTTTAATCTTCTCTTCAAGCTCTCGCCAAACTGCCAAGCTTTTACTCAGCAGCTTCTTATGCCTCCATGAGTCATCCTCAACTTCCCTTAACTTCTTTCTTAACATGGCCGACTCAACCTCAGCATCCTTCATGGCATCCTACTGGTAGACCATCTGCATCTTTAACTCACAAACCACCTTTTGGCTATTCCTAAACAAGGTGGACAAATCCTCTAGAGAACACCATAAGGATAGGACCTTCGCTGAGTCCTTGCTAGAGCTGGCCCGGGCCCCTTTGGATAATTATCACCAAAGACGTGCAATCTCATCATCGGCCCTTCGAAGCTTTTTCTTAAGATTGGTGACTTGGCCATACCAGTCGCATCTGTATTCATTATAGGAATCCTTCGCTGCTTGTAATTGACTTTAGAGCTTGGAGAACTTCTTTGTCTAGTCCTAGCCGTACTCTTCCCAGCTAGTTGACCATGCTAAGTTACCTTTGAGTAACTGAATCTCTTCTTACACGGCCCTCAGCTCGACTTCTAGAGAACTCGCTTTGGCTGTTAGCGTCCATGCCTTATCACTACCAAGTTTCTTCACCTGTTCCAGCTCTTCTATTAGATGACATTTTTTATTGATATAATCCATAGCATCCTTTCTATGGACTTGGAGAACGCGAGTAACTTCAATTATAGCCTTAGAATAATATTTCTTCAACTTTCGAAGCTCGTCCTCTATTTTCTCTAATTTTTTCTTAGCTTGATGAGCTTCCCTCCTTAGGCTCTTTATGTGAGCCTTCAAGGAAACACCTAAGGAAGAGGATCGGCTTCGACATGAGATTGCACTCAAAGCATGAAAGTATCACCGAATTTCATAGAAGAAAAACTCATTTTCAAAATTAATTTCATTGATCAAAATATTTTTAATACAAGAAGAAAAAATAAAAAAAAGAATACAAAAGTAGGAGGTCTCAAACCTTCGAGGGAATAGTAGAAGAGTTTGGTGCAACCTCAGTTGGCACGGGCCCTTCAACGGTGGTAGGAGGAGGCGAGGTCGGAGGTGTGGCGGAAGCTAGCTTGGTGTGCGGAAGGTCAGTCGCATGATAGATGGATCCACCACCTCCTCAAAAGCTCCTTCATATAGGAAGTCAAGATCGAGCTCTGAGAGTTTGTTAGCCACCTGTTCTTCACAGAGCTTATAACCTTTATTGAAGGCCTCCTGACCAAATTTGACATTCAGATCTCTCATCTCAGAGGAGACCTTAAACTTTTCTATCGCCTGGGCCGCTGCCTCTGAGATCTATGCAAAAATTTGCTCCTTCAATTCAGCGATCTCGGCTTCAGCCCTTCTCCTCCACTCTTCTTCAAAGTCCAAGGTGGCTTTCAGCTCCATTGATACTTCTTTTTCTTTGTGGAGCACCTCTTGGAGAACCTCGATCTCGATAGATCTATCTTTAAAGGAACGGTCAATCTTGTCCTGCTCCCTAATAAGACACTCAACTTCAGCCTGATGATCTTCTTAGGCCTTCACCAACTCCGACCTCAAGTGATTCAATGACCTGATGTAGCTTAATAGTTGATGGCCCGTCTATTCAAAAACACATATGCATGATGATTTGATAGGTTGTATGGGCAGGTAAATATCAAGAAATTCAAAAAGAAAAAGAAGGACAAGGTGACTACCTCGAGAAATGATCCAAGCAAATCCTAAGCGTGCTGGTCGACATCGGCATCGATGATTCTGTCCACAACTTCGGGTATGGTAAACCCATCAACCAAGCTCCTGATGACCTCATGATTGTTGAAGGGGTTCTCCACTATTTCTTCATTGAAGCTGTTGGGGCCATTATGGCGGACATTCCATTGGGACTTCCTCAAAGCCCTTTTAATCCTCTTCCCCGCCTCTTTCTTCCTTCTGAGGGAAGGCTCTGAGACTTGAGTTTCAATGGGAGGGCTCGGTAGCATTGAAGGATCGGCCGCATCAATAGTAGGACCAAACTCGACCGCGGGAGGAATGTCAACCTCGGGAGCAATTTTAGGGGCACCCATGGCACTGATGGATGCCGTGGAGATCAGAATATCGACTCTCGCTTTCTTCGAGCTCTCACCTGGTGCCTTCCTTTTCCTCTTGCAGGCTGGAAGTCTCCTCGTAAGCATCTCGATCATTTGAAAATCTATTTCTATAGTAAGGAAGACAAAAGCATAGTCGAAAAGGAGAAAGAGAAAGAAGAGAAGTAATCTACGACTTCGACCATATACCTATTGGATTCAAGGGGCTAAGGCTGAGGTTGAATAAAGTTTGTTCTTTTATTAGCTGGGACATAGGAGGGATTCAAAAATCCTTGATTTTGCTAACCAACTCCTGGTCCTCTTTTTCTAAACCCAGAGCTCGGCGAATAGAATCCCTCAGGTTTTTTCAGGATGGATGTCCTAAATCTAAGCTCAGACAGAAAACAAAAATAAACTTCTCTCTCTAATTATGAATCGAGGAGAAAGCATCCTTGAGCAATCCCTTCTTGCCAAACTGGGATGAGACATGCCACCAGTTCTTCACAGTAGGATGACGCTTAAGAATAAAGTAAGTTCAGAAAAGTGAAGTAGTGGGCCAAACTTCAGCAGATATACAAAGGGCAAGGAACCCTACTATGAACCTAAAGAAGTTCGATACTACAAAAGCTAAAGAAATATCTAGAAAATAAAAAAAAAGTAACAACAAAAATAGGGAGAGAAAGTCATAATTTATCACGGAATGCCTCCAAATACAAGCAGAACCGATATGAAGGAGGGGCATAAGCTCGACCGCTCGGTCCAGAAAGCTCCAAGTCTTACTCAGTAGGCACACCATATTGAATCCTAGTTAACGTCAAATCTTCGACAGTCAAGGAATAGGGGATGGTACTCAATACAAAATTTGGTCGAGGTGCTATGGGTTCAAGTTCCATCTTGGTCTCGAAATTTTGGGTGCTTGGGTTAGTCGGACTCTTAGAACCACTAGAACAGGAAACCTTGGATGACATCTAGATCAGATTAAATCAAATAAAATTCATAAAAAATGCAAAAAAAAGGGTGGTGAAAACTTGAAGATGAGGAACAACTGTACCCACCTCAAAAACTTGAAAGAAATCGAAGAATACAAGAAAGCTAGAAATCAAAAGGATAGGGATGAGGGACTGACCTAAGAAAAGTCAAAAAACTTGAGAAAAGAATCAAAAAGATGGGGGATGATCGAGAAGGATGCTGATGGTCGGAGAGGTCATGAGAGAGCAAGGGCGATGAAGGTGGAATGCTCGAGATAAGGAAAAGTGGAGAAAGGAGAAAAAGAAAGAGCGCAGATGAAAGTAAAAAGACATAGGAGAAGAAGGAGAGGTTTAAATAGAGAATCAGAATCATGAAAAGTTATAATTATAGGACTCCGCTAGCCAACCTCAACCCACCGCGTGTCCCACTCATGCCTGTCGTCTGACAAAACACTAATTACGCCATACATAGTGAAGAAAAAAGCCTTATTTTTTAGATCAGGTTCGTTCATATCTGATTGGATCAAAAGGGATATTTTAATTTTTTTTTCTAAGATCCTAATCAAATCTGAGACTTCTTAGATCTGATCTTATTGATCTAATAATAAAAATAAAATAAAAATTAAATTTAATTTAATTATACCTTTATTTTGGATAATCCAATTATTCTATGATGATCTCGATGTTTGCCTAAGGTTCTGGATGTAGCCACGCAAGAGCCTGACCTCTACCGGTATCCACTCGGGTAGGATCTAGATATCTACTTCTTTTCAATTAATCCTCCAAAAATCATATCTAGGTTTGATATTGAATATCTTCAAAACTGCTTTTGAAGAACAGTCGTTGTCTCTTGCAGCAGTGCTACCTTCTTCCTTTCCTGATGACTTTCACTTGCTTGGATCGCACCTTATTCGTGCCCAAAAGCCCTTAGGCATGGAGAGGAGAGAGAGGACCAGAGGGTGGCATGGAGAAGGAGGGAGAGAGGCTTTATGGTGTGGGCTAAAGGTAGAAGCATTAAATTCTAGACATAGAGAGAGTTTATATAGACCCTGCTGCACCATGTAGTGCCACATCATCTCGAACAATCACGACCCTTTGTACAATCAGATCTAAATCTGATTGATGGGATGACATCATCTGATCTAATCAGATGAGAGACCCTTAAAATTCTCTTAAGGTGGCGCCAAGATTGGGTTAAACAAGACTTCTTGGTGCCACAGAGTTTAATCCCCTCAAGCAATCCTGGAGTCCCATCTATATGGGACTCCATCTTTATCCTCATGGGATGCACGCCTCCTTAGGCATGCATCCTCTTCCTATCTATATTTTAGTAGGGGGACAAGTCCCCAGGTACTCTACTATGGGCACATGACATATGGGCAAATGTCTAAGTGTCCAGGATCAACATTTGACCAATGTCCGAAAATAAGATTTAATTGATGACCAAAAATGGCAAATGTTATTTTAAATTTATCTCATAAATTAAGACAATCCTTTTCTGACCTGGATAAGCTCCAATCAGATCAAGTAAAGATTTTTGAGTGAGTCCAAATATATTTGGCTCAGTCGAGAAAAGCTTTAATGATTATTAAAGAAGAATATTAGGCTCAATCATGTGCTAGCATGATTTTCTTGAACCTAATTGAATCTTATTCAAATCAATTGAATTGGGTTAGTCTAATTGATGACATCCAGATCCAAATCCTTATTTGTGTGATCTAGTTAGATTCAGTTCTACATGATAATGGGATATGTCATGATCTCTATCATCGATATTATCAAAACATCTTTCGATAGATCAGAACTTTTCTGATTTAGACAACTAGTATAATCGATCATCCAAATCATTCTAATTGCTCCCAAAATCCACCAATAACACCTAGCAGCATATGGTGGCAATCTATTAGAACTAAAAGCAAACCTCTCGGTGCAGTTATCTGTGTGATTAAGTTCCTCTATCTTAAGCTTCGATTGGATTAGGGTTAAGGTGATGTCGTCAAACCCTAATTTCCATCATATGAATTAATGATTCGATTCAAGTCTAATGTGAAAATTCTAATAGAAATTCTTTCTATTATTTCACTCTACCATGGCCATGGGCTTATAGACTTGATTCTCATGATCATCATAGAACTGCTCCTCATCTACCGAGGTAGATAGATCCCCTATTGGTGCAATCCAATTCCTATAATGAACATGCTATAGCCAAGATATACCTCAGGATTCTGAATGGCTAGGAGATCGAGTTATGGTGTAGTCAAACTATAACACCCTCAAGATGAAGTATCGATGCACCTCAAATCAAAGAACCAGACACACCTCTACAGATTCGAGCCAGTCATCGATGGGAAGGTAGACTTTCTCATGACTATTTAAGGTGATCACACTTAGTACCCTCATTCTCTAACGAGTACCTATACTCTCGCTTCGATGTCTCTACATCATAAACTCAAGACTCATCTATCCTAAAGAAGTGATCGTACACCAATTTTTTGGATCAATCACCATCCTCATGATGATCCTACGGTTGGAAGCATTTTATGAGTTAATAATGAAAATTCATGTCTTAAATTTTCAACTCTTAAAAATATGAACAAATCATTACCATTAACTCAAGAGATGTATCACAGACACTTTCAAATATATACTGTGATAGAAAATAATCTATTTTATTATTTATAGTCAAAATTATAATTTTGTCTTTAGAAGTGTATTATAAGTGTCAGCCAATCTGACTTCTAGGGCATATATATCTAACAAACTCCTACTTGACCTAAAGCCAATTGGCTACAAATCTAAGTTCCATCTTTTCAAGGTGAGCTTCGATCTTCTACTGACCCAACGGCTTTGTAAGTGGGTCTGCTGCATTATCTACAGAGTCGACTCTCTTGACCTCGATGTAATCTTTCTCAAGGTAATCGTGGATGAGGTGGTATCGCCGCTCAATGTACTTAAATTTTTGGTGAGACCTCGGCTCCTTAGTAAGGACTATGGCACCATTATTATCGCAATACAGAGGAATGGCATCCAATGACATCACTCCAATCTATGCAGCAAACTTCTTATACCAGAATGCCTCCTTCATAGCTTCTGATGCAGTGATGTACTCTGCTTCCATGGTGGAATCTACTATCACTGTCTGCTTGAAACTCCTTCAACTGATAACACCACCATTACACATAAATAGACTTTCAGATGTCGACTTTCAATCATCTATATCAGACATAAAATCCAAATCTATATATCCCTGAACTTGGAGTTCTCCATTACCAAAAACCAACAACATATCCTTAGTTCTTCTTAAGTACAAAGGATATATTTTACAGAAGTCTAGTGTTCTTCATCTGGATTCGACTGATATCTACTCATAATACACAGCATGGGCTATATCAGATCGTGTACATAACATGGCATATATGAACTCCCTATTGCTGAAGCATAAGGGATCTTGCTCATGCATTCAATCTCCTCAGGTGTGTTGGGACACATTTTTTTGGAGAGATGAATGTCATGTCTGAAGGGTACCAATCTTCTCTTAGAGTTTTCATACTAAACCTCTTTAGCACTTCCTCTATGTACATCTTCTGTGAAAGACCTAGCATCCTGTTCGATCTATCTCTATAGACCTTAATTCCTAGAATGAAGGATGCTTCTCCTAGGTCTTTCATGGAGAATTTTTTAGATAACCACATTTTAATTATGGTCAACATGGGAATATCATTTTCAATGAGGATATCATCCACATACAGTACGAGGAAGAAAATAGTGCTTCCACTAATCTTTTTGAAAATACATGGTTTCTCCTCATTCTTGATGAAACCAAATAATTTGATCACATCATTAAAACGAGTATTCTAGCTCTAAGATGCTTGCTTAAGTTCATATATGAACCTTTGCAGCTTGCATACTTTGTGATCAGCATCACTGAATGTGAAACCTAGCGATAGTTTCATATAGATATCTTTCTCAAGGTATCTATTTAAGAACACCATTTTCACATCCATTTACCATATTTCATAATCAAAATAAGCTGCAACAGCAAGCAATGTATAGATGTATTTTAGAATGGCTATTGGTGAAAAGGTATCCTGATAGTCAATATCTTCGCACTGATAATACCCTTTTATCACTAATCTAGCTTTGAATGTCTCCATATTTTCATCTACACCAATCTTTCTCTTGTAGATCCATTTACACCCAATAGATATTATACCTTCAGATAGATCTACTAAGGTCTAGACTTGGTTTGAGTCCATCGAGTCAATTTCTAACTTCATTGCCTCTAACCATTTTTTGGAGTCGATATCCGATATTGCCTCGTCATAGGTTTTGAGATCATCAGCATGAACCCCATTACCTACGAGAAATATTTTCTCTACTTTCTCTAAAATAGTACCTAAGTACCTCTCAGGAGGATGGAAAATCCTTTCTAATCTATGAGATGGAGGAGGTAGTGATTGTATTTATGAGGATTTGTGGTGCTCCCAAGCCTTGGGAGGCCACGAGAGGAGTCAAGGGGTTGGCTTCAGAGATTTCAGGGGTTTGGTTGGTGCTTCGAAGATCTAGGATATAAGGTGAAGCAAAGAATCAAAGCCGAAGAATCAAGACTGCAGAAAGAAGATTTTCTATAGGTTAGCTAGCTCAGTCCAAAACTAGATCGACTAAGTCTCAGTGCATAGGCAAAACAGAGAGCTGCACGTTCAAGATTGCTGGCACGGCACAGGACTGGATTGGCTCAGTTTCAGACTGAGTCGATCTAGTGGAACTTAGCCAGCTCAGTACTGAGACTGAGCCGGCTCAGTGTGCGGGCAGAGTTACATGAGGGTCTATTTTAGGCTAGGGTCTGGGTTGATCCTAAGGGTCTTAAGGCCTGGTTTGAGAGATCTTAAGGGGGCTAATTCATGTATTGATCGAATCTAAATCTAGAGGATGAGAGCATGGAAGACATAGGTATACATAGGCTTGGTGAGTGCTTTCATGTATTGGGTTAGTCGGGAAGTTTTTTGGTCAGGCCTAATGGCTATGTATAAATACATAGGTTGTATTAGGGTTTTCAAGATTGAAATCAATACAGACCTTTTCTCCCTCAACTCTCTTCTTCTCTTCTCTCTAGAGTTGCCATCCTAGGGTTCCTGAAGAAGCTCTAGAGAAGGGGGCGTCTTCCTCAAGCCCAAGGAGGGAGGCACCCCATCATAGATCCAGGTGGAGGATCAGTCATTTGCTACCCATAGAGAACATCATAGGTTCCTTCAGATCCGTGCTAAAGATTAGGAGCTTCCGCAATATGATATCAGGATACTTGTAATGTCAAAGATGATTGATGTTTGAGCGATATCATGTGTCTACAATTTGGTATCAAAGTTAGGTGATGCCTGAAACATTATGGATGATAATATGGTATCAGAGCCAAGTTTAAGAGCCTGATGGTGCATGGAAGGAAAGGAGAAGTCGTACAAGATGAAATCAGAATCTGCACAAGGATTCTGCGGTGTGTCTCAAATCTATCTTTGTTATTGCTATGGTTGAGAGGATTAATAGGAAGGGATTTTTTCAGGGTGGAAGGATTCGGTGCATGATTTGCTGATCGGTCTTGGTAGAAAGATCGGGGTGTATGATGATTATGTGATAGGTAGGAAGTGCGGGAGTGCTGCAGTAGCGCTTCCCTGAAGATGCAGGGCTGAGAGAGGCTCGACGATGCAGCAATCGAGAGAGGTATCTCAGTAGAAAGCATCAAGATTCTTTAGGAAGATGGATAGTGTAAGATTGTTGAAGAGAGGTTTTCTAAAGGGTAATGGTCGAAGGAAGGCTGAAGAAATGACTATACGTCCTTCGGTGTCTAGAAGGTGGGAAAGTAGTCGGAGATGTATTCAGTGGTTCGACCAAAGCATGGATTTGCGAAGCCTTGGGAGTGATGGAGATGGATGATCCATGCAGGTCCAATAGATTAGGGCTGGACGGCTATAGAGCGATGCAGAGATGAGTTAGGGAGCGCTGGAGTGCTGTAGGAGCGCTACCCTAGAGGCATAGGGGCTGAGAGAGGCTTGATGGTGCAGCAACCGAGGAGTGTATCTTAGTAGATGGTATCAGGGGCTTCTCAGGGAGATCAAGAGTAGGTCTCAAGGAGATCCAGGAGGTCTCAGAGAGTGCCAAGAGGTCTCAGACAGTTGGAAGTACCATGGATCAAGTTTTTTCTATAGGAGCACCAGGGAGAGTCACGATTCAGGCGGAGGATGATTCTTTGGGCGCAACTGAAGCGATGGCTGGTGTAGGGGAAAAAGAGAAGGACTAGGATGGAATTCTCTAGGATTCAATCACTAGATTTAGAAGAGTTGGATAAGCTCTTGGGTTTTGGAGGTGCCCACGGGTTGTGGAGATATCCAAGACAACTTCGAATGGGTCCGTGGAGTGTGGAGGGTTCGAAGGTGTAGCGATGGTGTTCGAGGTGTAGTGGCAGCCTCAGTAGTGTAGCACTGAGTGGTTGGCCTTGAGGGACTCGATGACAGAGTTGATTTCTATGGCAGCAGGTGGACTTTGGAAATAGGTGGAGCTTCAGAGAGGTGGCTTCATAATTAGAGAGGAATTTGACATGTGTTCAGAGCATCGATGATGCACAATTTTAGGTGGAGCAGCATGTGCAGGAGGACAGGCATAGTTCTGAGGAGACCATGTCAGGGTTTGTAGCGAGTGCCGATACAAAAACATTGTGGGTTCTCCAGAGAAGTCCAGAAAAAGTAATATGGCTGCTAAGTAGAAGAGATCATACAATTCCAGAATGGTGCTAAGAAGCAAGCACAGGTCTTCAGCAGTGGAGGCAGTCATCCCAAAGGCCTCAAGGGTGCATAACAGCTAAAGAGGATTGGTGGAGGCGATGTTTGCAAAGGTGATGTCGAGTGCACAGGGATAGTGGGATCATGCAGGATGTCATTACCGAGGGTTTGCCAAGGCTTGAGAGCATAAAGGTGGAGATTATGAGGATTTGTGGTGCTCCCAAGCCTTGAGAGGCCATGGGAGGAGTCAGAAGGTTGGCTCTAAAGATTCCAGGGGCTTGGTTTGTGCTTCGGAGATCTGGGACACAAGGTGAAGCAAGGAACCAAAGTCGGAGAATCAAGACTATAAAAAGTAGATTTTCTGTAGGTTAGCCGGCTCAGTCCAAAATTGGGTCGACTAAGTCTTAGTGCACAGGCAAAACAAATAGCTGGGCATTTGAGACTGCTGGTACGGTATAGGATTGGGCTGGCTCAGTTTCAGACTGAGCTGACCCAGTAGAACTTAGTCGGCTCAGTGCGCGGGCAGAGTTATGCAAGGGTCTATTTTAGGCTAGGGTCTGGGTTGATCCTAGGGATCTTAAGGCCTAGATTGAAAGGTCTTAAAGGGGCTAATTCATGTATGGGTCGGGCTTAGATCCAGAGGATGAGAGCATGGGAGACATGGGTGTATATGGGCTTGGTGAGTGCTTTAATGTTTTGGGTTAGCTGGGGAGTTTTTTGGTCGGGTTTAATGGCTATGTAAAGATACATAGGTTGTATTAGGATTTTCAAGGTTGAAATCAATACAAACCTTTTCTCCCTCAACTCTCTTCTTCTCTTCTCTCCAGAGTTGCTGCCCTAGGGTTCTTGAAGAAGCTCTAGAGAAGTGGGTGTCTCTCTCAAGCCTAAGGACGAAGGCACCCCATCACAGATCTAGGTGGAAAATCAATGGTTTGCTATCCATAGAGAACGTCATAGGTTCCTTCAGGTCCATGCTAAAGATCAGGAGCTTCCGCAATATGGTATCAGGGTGCTTGTGATGTCAAAGATGATTAGCATTCAAGCGATATCATGGGTCTACAATTTGGTATCAAAGATAGGTGATGCCTAGAACATTATGGACGATAATAGTATTGGCTCAACTAGATTTGGTTCCATAGGATCCTTAGCTCTTTGCTCTTCGAAGATTTTCTCCTCGAGCTTAATCTGATTTCCAATGCCATCATCTTGAATAAACTATTTTTTAAGAAAGATAGCATGCTGACTCATAATCATATTGTGGTATTCTAGAATGTAGAAATAATATCCTAATGACTCTTTAGGATATCATATGAATTGAGCTCTAAAGGACCTATAGTCTAACTTGTCCACTTATTGTCTTTTGACATGAGCCGAACAATCCCAAATTTTGAGATGACTCAGACTTGGTTTCTTATCATGCCATATCTCATACGGTGTAGTAGGAATGGTTTTAGAGGAAACCCTATTCAGTAAATATATAGTAGCTAATAGACTATGTCCCCAAAGAAAATCAAGAAGGTCTATGAAGCTCATCATGGATTGGACCATATCTAATAGGGTCTGGTTCCTCCATGCTAAAATCCCATTGCTTTGAGATATTTCAGGTGGAGTCTATTGAGAGACTATGCCATATTGCTTGAGATAGTCCAAGAATTTCTGACTAAGGTATTCACCTCTTCGATCTTATCGAAGAATCTTAATGAATTTTTCAATTTGCTTTTCCACTTCATGTCTGAATTTCTTAAACTTTTCAAAGGCTTCAGACTTGTGTCTCATAAGATACACATACCCATACCGAGATAAATCATCGACAAATGTTATAAAGTAGACAAAGTTACCTCTGACCGACACATCAAATGGGCTGCACACATTAGTATGTACTAGGGTAAGAAGATCCATGGCTCTTTCCCCATGTCCTACAAAAGGGAGCTTAGTCATTTTGCCATGAAGACAAGATTCATAAATTGGATATGACTCGAAAGTCATTGGACTTAATAGCCCAATTTTCTCCAATTTGTTAATCCTATCTTCTGCTATATGACCTAGTCTTAGGTGCCATAGATACCTATCATTTGGACTATTCCTAGGTCATTTTGATCCTATGGCATTCACATTTTGCTCGATATTAAAGATAGATACTTCAATATGTAACTGGTAGAGACCGTTAATAAGAAAACCACTTGCAATTTTATTTTTTTTATAAAGAATATTACAATGGTCCTTAAGAAAACTAATTACATAGCCTTCTTGTGCTAAACATGAAATAGAAATTAAATTTCTGCTTGCAACGGGCACATAAAAATAATCCTTAAGTACTAAATCTAAGCCAGACGGTAGTCAAAGAGGATAGGATTCCATGGCCACAGTAGCAACTTTTGCTCTATTTTCGATGCATAGGATCATCTCACCATCTCTCAGTCTCCTGCTATCCTCAAGATCCTGCATGGAAGTACATAAATGAGCATTAGAACCAGAGTCAAGCATCCAACTAGATGTAGAAGAAACTATAAGGTTAGATTCAATAACAAGCATACCTCCTGACGGACTTGTCTTCTTTTTATTCTTCAGGATGGTCAGGTATTTAGGATAGTTCTACTTTCAGTGGCCTTCAGTATTATAATGAAAATACTTTTCTTTGTCAACGGCCTTCTTCTTCAGTTCTACCTTCTTTTTTTTTCTACCTTCTGCCTTTTCACAGACTTCTTCTTTTTAAAAGACTTTCTTTTAGAAGAAGTTCATTCCATAGCAAGTACTGAGCCTTTAGAATCTTTCATAGAAAGCTCAGCAGTAACCAGCATATTCATAAGCTCAGCCAGAGTATTCTGAAGTTTATGCATATGGTAGTTCATGATGAACTACCCATATGCATCAGTCAAGGATTGCAGAATTATATCACTCTACAGATCCTGATCTAACTTCACTCTGAGCTTCTCAAGCTCTTCCAAGTTCTTGATCATCATCAAATAATGATCTTGGACTGACTGCCCATCATGCATTTTAGCCTTAAACAGTCATTTAGTGACCTGATATTTAGCGGTGCGACTCTGTTCACCAAACAACTCTTATAGGTGAGCCAACATTTGATGGACAATCTTGATATCTTTATGTTGGTACTGAAGCTCATCAGACATCGAGCCCAACATGTAGTATTTGGCCTTATTATATTCATCCATCCACTTGTCAAGAGATGCTCTCTCTTCAAGGGACGGACGAGCTGGTAAGATGGGGGGATCCTAGTCCAATACATGAGTCAACTTCTCAGAATACAAAATGATTTTAAAGTTTCGAAGCTAATTCTTGTAATTAAATTCGGTCAGTCTATGGGTGTCCAGGATATGGACTAGTGGATTGGACGCAGATATTTTTTTTTTCTCTGTAGAGAGTCAAAGTTTCTAGTTAGATTTTGTAATTAAGACTTGATCAATTTATTTAGAAGTTTGATTTTTAAACAAACTAGCTTCCATTATTTTCTCAAATTTCTACACTTTCTCTATAGAGATGCAAAAATCTCTACAATTACTAATTTCTAGTGAGTGGTGCAGTCCCACCAACTGACTCATCATCTTACCTAGTAGTTATTGGTAATGGGTTAGCCAATGAGTGAACAACTCTTATCCAATGATTCTCTAATCATGGTGCACTCAGACTAGGTCTCTAATTCATGAATCTCACCGTGCTCGAAATATTGATCTACTCTTTAGTTAAGTCAGACCCACCATTTGCACAGATTAGATTTTTCATTGGATCTCTCATCGTATCCGAAATATTGAGCTCAATCCATCCTCCAGTCTGTAGCATTCAATGCCTAATAGATATGGTTGCATCTTTTTGGTACAACTGAACCACTATGATCAGTCGAGAACAATCAACTCCAGAAAGGGCCTGTACATCTACAATGGTGGAAGACCTTAGACTTAATCTTTTCTTAAGGAGATTTGATTTATGTCTCTTTAAACTTGACTTGACATAGCCATAACTATTATGACTAACCTAGTGGCATGGGTTAGCTCAGATTATTAGCCACTTTAGATTAGGACTGGGCCGACAAATATGGCCAGGTAAGTGAGACCGATGGAAGGAATATGCTCTTAACTCGATAAGAATGCATTCGAATCGAGTAGCTCCCAATTAAAAATCAGTCGATCGTATCTGCCAAACTTACCTTAGACACCAAATTATTGAGCCAGAATCAATTGAATTAGCCTACAATCCAAACTCTAACCACTAAGCCTAATTAGGTCTTAACTTAATCGATCACTCATGTGACTCAACCTTGATCCAAACTTAATCCTATTAGGCAAGTCAATTTAAGTACTCTTAATCCCACCTAACCAACTCTTGATTCGGTTTGATCAATCGCTAGACCTAATTGAGCTATCCAAGTTTGAACCCAATTTTATGAATATATTTTAGATCTAAAAATTATCAATTTTAGATCTAATATATTTTATAATCTTAATTTTTAATTAAGTTTAGGATTCATAAATAAAACATGTATATAAAATCCTAAGATTTCAGGATCTAAGGTTTTGTAGAAATTAAATTTTTTATTTTTGATTAAGGACGAACACGCAGAACCCCTACACACCATAAGAATACCCCATCAAATGAAAGAAGAAGACCTTTAAATCCTACTTCATTCTTATGATCGGATGGCCAAGGAGACCGTCTTAATCAAAAACATGATAAATCTACAAAACTAGTTAGATCAACATCATATATCATATATATAAAAAATTGATCTAACTAAAAATATATTTTGCATACATCTCATGTATCATATCATGTATATTTACAGATCTAAATTATCTCATAAACATCTAAAAAATAAAATTTAAATTTAATCATATCAAATTAAAATTTATTCCAGATAATTTTGTAGAACTATTCTACAACTAGTCTAAACATGCATTTATCATATCTCATATGAACAAATTAAATAAATTTATTTTTTATTTTTTAGATCTAATTATAATATTTATAATATCAAAAAATAATAAATAAATAGATCTAAAAGATTATAATTAATTAAATTAAAATTATAATTATGCTAGACTACATATAGAATAATTCTATTTCTAGTCTAGTCATACATCTCATACATCTTAGATCTAAATTATTTAATTTTTAATTTTTTAATTTTAGATCTAATCACATCTAATATGATATCTAAAATTATCTAATTATTAGATCAAAAATAAATTAAAATTAGATCTAATGAATTATGCAACCTGGCTCTGATACCAGTTGAAGGAAAAAGTCTTATTTTTTGGATCAGGTTCGTTTAGATCTGATTGGATCAAGAGGGATATTTCAAAAAAAAAATTCTAAAATCTTAATCAAATTTGAGACTCCTTAGATCTGATCTTATTAATCTAATAATAAAAATAAAATTTAAATTAAATCTAATTTAATTATATATTTATTTTGGGTAATCCAATTATCCTATGATGATCCCGATGTTTGCCTGAGGTTTTGCATGTAGGCATGCAAGCATCTGGCCTCTATCGGTATCCACTTGGATAGGATCTAGAGATCTTCTTTTTCTCAATTAATTCTTCAAAAATTAGATCTAGGTCTGATCTTGAAAGTCTTCAAAACTGCTTTTGAAGAACAGTCGTTGTCTCTTGCAGCAGTGCTACCTTTTTCCTTTTCTGGCGCCTTTTACTTGCTTGGATCGCACCTTGTTCATGCCCAAAAGCCCTTGGGCATGGAGAGGAGAGAGAGGACTAGAGGGTGGCATGGAGAAGGAGGGAGAGAGGGTTTGTGGCAAGGGCTAAAGGCAGAAGCATTAAATTCTAGGCACAGACAGGGTTTATATAGACCCTGTTGCGCCATGCAGTGCCATATCATCCCGACCAATCATGACCCTTTATACAATCAGATCTAAATCTGATTGATGGGATGACATCATCTAATCCAATCAGATGAGAGACCCTCAAAATCCTCCTAAGGTGGCATCAAGATTGGGTTAAACAAGACTTCTTGGCGCCATAGAGTTTAATCCTCTCAAGCAATCTGGAGTCCCATCTGTATGGGACTCCATCTTTATCCTCATGGGATGCACGCCTCCCTAGGCATGCACCCTCTTCCTATCTATATTTTAGCAGGAGGATAAGTCCCCAGGTACTCTCCTATAGGTGCATGACATATGGGCAAATGTCTAAGTGTCCAGGATCAATATTTGACCAATATCCGAAAATAAGATTTAGCAAGTGACCGAAAATGGCAGATGTTATTTTCATTTATCTCATAAATTAAGACAACCCTTTTCTAACCTGGAAAAGCCTTAGTCAGACCAAGTAAAGGTTCTTGAGTGAGTCCAAATATATTTGACTCAGTCGAGACAAGCTTTAATGATTATTAAAAGAGAACATTAGGCTCAATCGTGTGCTAGCACGGTTTCCTTGAACCTAATTGAATCTTATTCAAATTAATTGAACTAGATTAGTCCAATTGATGACATCCATATCTAAATCCTTGTTTGTGTGACCCAGTTAGATTTAGTTTCATATGGTAATGGGATATGTTGCGATCTCTATCATCAATATCATCGAAATACCTTCCGATGGATCAAAACTTTTCTTATTCAAACAACTAGTATGATCGATCATCCAAATCATTCTAATTGCTCCCAAAATCCACCAGTGACACCTAGCAGCATATGGTGGCAACCCATCAGAACTGAAAGTGAACCTCTCAATGTAGTTACCTATGTGATTAAATTCCTCTATCTTGAGCTCCGATCAGATTAGGGTTAAGGTAAACCCTAATTTCCATCATATGAATTAATCATTTGATTCAAGTTCAATGTGAAAATCCTAATAAAAAATCTTCCTATTATTTCACTCTACCATAGCCCTGGGCTTATGGACTTGATTCTCATGATTATCATAGGACTGCTCCTCATCTACCGAGGTAGATAGATCTCCTATTGGTGCAATCTAATTTCTACAATGAACATGCTATAGCTAACATACACCTTAGGATTCTGACTGGCTAGGAGATCGAGTTATGGGTATAGTCAAACTATAATATCCTCAAGGTGAACTGCCGATGCACCTCAGATCAAAGAACTAGACACATCACTGTAGCTTCGAGCCAGTCATCGATGAGAAGGTAGACTTCCTCATGACTGCTCGAGGTGGTCACGCTCAGTGCCCTCATTCTCTAACTAGTACCTATACCCTCACTCCAATGTCTCTATACCATAGACTCAGGACTCATCTATCCTAAAAAAGCAATCGTACATCAATCTTTTGGATCAATCACCATCCTCATGATGATCCTACGGTCGGAAGCATTTTATGAGTTAATAATGAAAATTCATATCTTAAATTTTTAACTCTTGAAAATATGAACAAATCATTACCATTAACTCAAGGGATGTATCACAGACACTTTCAAATACACATTGTGATAAAAAATAATCTATTTTATTATTTATAGTCAAAATTATAATTTTATTCTTAGAAGTGTATTACAAGTGTCAGCCAATCTGACTTCTAGGGCACACATATCTAACACATAGAGCACTATGCCGATGAGTTTTCAGGAAGAATCGCCCCTTCAGATCATTCAATATAAAAAATCTCGATGCCAATTTAAGAAAAGACAAAGAATTTCATTCTCCTAGAGCGGAAAGTTGCCAAAGAACTTCCACCGCGGTAACTTCTCTGTACTCTCTTCATTCAAAATTTGAACTCGAAAATAGGAGGATAAGTGTTGGGGGTAAAATGACCTCCGTCAAAGTCTTAGGCCAAAGTCCTTGACCATCGACCTCCTTTCTATTGGGATTTGTCAATTTCTTCAACAAAGAGTTCATACTGCAGAACCTCCCTAAAGCACATAGAAGCCTAACGATACGATCTTGAATGGTAAAGAAGAACTACTGTTAAACTAACCTTCCAGATGAACTACTCCAATCATGCTCCTTTCAGACAAACTCCTCTAATCATGCTTCTTTCAGATGAACTCTTCCAGTTACGCTCCTTCCAGACGAACTCACCCAATCATGTTTCTTTCGGACGAACTCCTCTAGTCGTGCTCCACTTGCAGACCTACTTAATCCTAGCCCCGCCTGCTAGTGAGAACAACCTAAGGGAACCTCATCAAGTCACTAACACACAGCGATCACTACACAAGTGGGGGAGCATGGAAGCCTCAGATCTCGACTTAAAGGGCACCCACTTATGTGCAACTCAGGAAGCTTCCAAACTTCCTAAAGCAATTAGACGTTGTCTCTAACAGCCCCTGGCTAATCCTAAGTTCACTACGGACACCAAAGTCTCCAATCTACATCCAAACTTCAGTAAGGGGATCTACACCGCTTACAAGTTATGATAAATGACAACTTATCCTCCATAACAAACTCCACGTGATCTAAGCAGCCCACTATCGGATGGTTACAGTTGTCACCATCAGTTTGTTATATGCTCCATCTATAACAAAAACCCTCTAGATATGTTTTCTTTAGACTTTCTTCTCCTTCTTATTATTTTGCTTCTTTATCCTATGCACTCCATTCTAGTAGGCCGAAAAATTAACTTGAGCATCAGAGGATCTTGTCGGAGCCATCTACCTCCAGTTTGAACTTTGTTTTGTAGGTTCCATCTGCAGCCTCGCCTTTTCCACTCCAGCTGTCTTTGGCATCCTTATGGATTTCCACACCAACACCCATATTAAACAAGCTCTGCTTAGAAAGAAGCTCTTTCAACTCTGGAACTTCAAAATTGTGCAAAACTTTCAAGTCCTACATCAAACATTGATCGAGTTGGGGGTCCCTCAACACAGCCTCCTGCGGCTCTCCCTAATCCACGAAATCCCACTCTTCACCTGAAGAGCAGGACACAAATAGGAAGTGCTCCTTCTAACTATGAACGGTGGTGGAAATGCCTCGAATCAATGGACGGATATTCTTTTTGCTCCTAGGGGTCACATACCACCATCCATGGGAGCCAGGATATCTCTTCAAAGTAAAATAATAATAAAAAAGAATAATGTTAGGCTCAACCCCGGCTAAAATGCACACCATGGTAAAGCCACAAATATGTCACCATAAATTCGGCACCACCAAACATAACAGCATTTTCAAAAATTGAAAAAGGGTGATGAAGAAGGGATGAAGTAGAAACCTCAGTTCGGCTCGAAAACACTCCTTATACACGCTAATCTGACTCGGAGGAGACTTGCAGACGTGCTCTTCAGCCTTCAGAACCTTCAGTCGAAACTCAGGAGGAATATGGAACTGGCTGTGGATCAACACCAGATCCCTTTCCATCACCTCAACTCAAAAGATCATGGCACAAATCCTATGTCCCTAGTCAAAGCCATCTTTCCGATAAATAAAGAAAAAGGAAGAAGATGGAAAAAGATAGTCCGGAGAAAAAGAAACCTACAATGGAAAATGAAAGGATAAGACCCCTTGTCCTATCCAGGATTTATATATAAATGTTAAATCAAAAAGATTTTCGAATTCTCCATCCCCTCAGAGCATTAAATGCAAAGGACCGTAAATCGGCGCAACCAAGATGCGTGGCAAGCATCCCTTGGATACAAACTCCACCACTGATATGATAATTGAGCCAAGCAGCTATAATCATATACTACCCCACTCCCAAAGGAACGTGTGGAGATGTACGACAGCATTCACCATGTGCTAGATGGTTTCAATTCCACCTCCTTCAGGTCCCCACTAGTTTAACCACAAGTGCCTCAAATACGACAAAGCATGCCTCAGCTCGAAGGAATAAAAGAAAAATGATGATAAGAAAAAAGACCAGCTACCTCAACAAGAAATAAATTTTCTTTATAATATTCTTTAATGCCAGAACCAACTTATAAGAAAATAAAGAGGAGATACAATTTCAAACAATCTCTTCAACGATCAACTCGAGAATGACTCTCCCCAGCATTGGACTCTCTTGCCTGCGAAGCGGATTCACCTCTATTCGTTATCATAGGCATATTTGATGATTTTGCAAATCTATCAAGACAATCATGAATTACTATCCTTAAATTATCGTCAGGAGAATCCATCCACAAGGACTCGATGTGGACTGAATCGTCTGGTGGAAGATGAGCCTAAGCCATCTTCTTGCATCTCTCAAAGTTGGCAGAAAATTCTAGTCTGCAAGCTTTGGTCATGATGTTGACTTTATTTTGGTAAAGTCTGTCAAACCACTCATTAGCCTTCCATAGCTTAATCTCGATCGAAGACTCATGAATTATAAGTGTGCTGCGAGGCTAGAACCATCAGATCTTTCAAATAACCTCTCTACAGAACATCCTTCATTCGAAGTCCTAGATCTTTTCCTTGATCTCCTAATAGAATCTCTCAAGGAATGAGCCATAGATGCTAAACCTCTTCTCTCTTCAAGCATCCAACTCAGACAATCGATATTGTTATAGGCTCGACGACAATCTCATTCAGCCTCAGATCTCCGCCTCTCTAAGATTTCAATCCTCCTACGGGCCTATTCCAGCTTGACATCTCATCGATCAATCATTTTTCGAGCTTCGAAAAGTGCCTTCTTAGAGCAGTCAATTTTTTTAACTAAATCAGCATTAGCGGCCTTCTCTTGCTCCAAATGATATTTCAACTGGCCTATTTCCTCCTTCGCTTTAACTAGCTCTAAAACTGAAGCTCCAGGAATGATACCAACAAAACTAAGTAGTGCCCTAGCAAAGATAAAGATCTCAGGGCATCCTCCATTCGACACTGAGCTCCCTCTCCTCTAGAGCATACCTTTCATCAATAGAAAGTTGGCTCCAAAAAAATTCTGCAACAATCCTCAAAGTTTCGACGGCAATCGGAGTAGAAGGCGGTACTCAAGGAATCTCCACTTGGGCTTCAGCTGGAGAGCAACTTTCGATGGGAAACCTTGGCAAACCCCATCGATGTCTTAGGTTCAGACGTTCCTACATTTCCCTCCATCCTTATGGTAGTGACCTTCATAGGGACTTCAATGGGAAGGGTCAAAAAAGTCATTTCCATCATGGGCTATGCCCTCGAATCTGTCGGCATATTCATGACCTCCATCAATGGATTTGTCAGCTCAATCCTAGATTCTAGCACACTCGCCAATGGATCATCCATGTAGAAAACATCATTCTGTTAAATATATATATCCTAGAAGCCAGAATTGGCTGACACTTATAATACACTTCTAGGAGCAAAATTATAATTTTAACTATAAATAATAAAATAGATTATTTGCTATCATAAATGTGTATTTAGTATCTGTGATACATCCCTTGAGTTAATGGTAATGATAATTCATATTTTCAAGAGTTGAAAATTTAAGACATGAATTTTCATTTATTAACTCATAAAATGCTCCTGATCATAGGATCATCATGAGGATGGTGATTGATCCAGAAGGTTAGTGTACAATCGCTTCTTTATAGTAGATGAGTCTTAAGTCTACGGTGTAGAGACATCGGAGTGAGAGTATAGATACTCGTTAGAGAATGAGGGCACTGAGCATGACCTTCTCGAGTAGTCATAAGAAAGTCTACCTTCTCGTCGATGACTGACTCGAAGCTGTAGTGGTGTGTCTGGTTCTTTGACTTGAGGTGCATCGGCAGTTCACCTTGAGGGTGTTATAGTTTGACTACACCATAACTCGATCTCCTAGCCATTCAAAATCCTGAGGTGTATGTTGGCTATAGCATGTTCATTGTAGGAATTGGATTGCACCAAGAGAGAATCTATCTACCTCGGTAGATGAGGAGCAGCCCTATGATGATCATGAGAATCAAGTCCATAAGCCCATGGCCATGGCAAAGAGTGAAATAATAGAAAGAGTTTCTATTAAGGATTTTCACATCGGACTTGAATCGAATGATTAAATCATATGATAGAAATTAGGGTTTGACGAGTTCACCTTAACCCTAATCTGATCGGGGCTCAAGATAGAAGAACTTAATCACACAAGTAGCTGCACCAAGAGGTTCATTTTTAATTTTGATGGGTTGCCACCATATACTGCTAGGTATCACTGATGGATTTTGGGAGCAATTAGAATGATTTAGATGATCGATCATTCTAATTGTCTGAATTAGAAGAGTTCTGATTCATCGAAAGGAGTTTTGATGATATCGATGATGGAGATCATGATATATCTTATTACCATATAGAACTCAACCTAATTGAATCATACAAACAAGGGTTTAGATCTGGATATCATCAATTGGACTAACCCAGTTCAATTGATTTGAATTAGATTCAATTAGGTTTAAGAAAATCGTGCTCGCACATGATTGAACCTAACGTTCTCCTTTTTCTATCATTAAAAATTATCTCGACTGACTCAAATATGTTTATACTCACTCAGATATCTTTACTTGATCTAACTAGAGTTTGTCTAGATTAGAAAAGGATTATCTTAATTTATAAGATAAATCTGAGATAACACCTATCATTTTTCGTCACCTGCTAATTCTTATCTTTGACTTTGGTCAAACGTTGACCTTTGATACTTAGACATCTGCCCATATGTTATGCACTTATTAGAGAGCAGATGGAGGCTTGTTCCCTTACTGGATAATGGAAAGAAGGGGAGTGCATGCCTAGGAAGGCATGCGCCCATGGTTAGGGATGCCTGGAGTCCCATACGGATGGAACTCTAGGTTGCTTCTTGGATTCTACTTAGGTGACCCCTAGCCATAGACTTTGATAGTCTTAGGTGCCATCTAAGGATGAATTTATGGGGCTCTCATCTAATTGAATCGGGTAATATCACCCACCAATTAGATTTAGATCTGATTGCACGAAGCAATGTGATTGATCGAGATGATGTGGCACTGCATGGCACAGCAGGGTCTATATAAACCCTATCTGCGCTCAACTTATAGAGAGTTCTCTTTTTGACCATGCCCCAAGGCTGCCCCTCTCCCTCCTCCATGCCATCTTTTGATCATCTCTCTCCTTTTCACATCCAAGAAAAGTTGGGCTTTAGTTTGGTGCGATCCAGGTAAGAAAAAGCTGACGAGAAAGGAAGAAGGCAGCACTACTGAAGAGACGACTGTCGATCTTCAGAAGAAGTTTTGAAGATCCTCTAAATCAGATCTAGATCTAATTTTTGAAAAAGTTATAAAGAAGAAGAAGATCTCTAGATCCAGTCTAAGTGGATATCGGTAGAGGCCAGGCGCTTACGTGGCTAGATCTAAAATCTCAGGCAATCAGTAGGATCATTAAAGGATAATCGGATTACCCAACATCAAGGTATAATTAAATCAAATTTAATTTTTTTTATTTTTATTTATTAGATCTATAAAATTAAATTTGAAATATCTCAGATCTGATCTAGATACATAAGAAAAACTTTTAAAATATCTCTTTCAATCCGATCAGATCTGAACAAACCTGATCCAGAAAATTAAGATTTTCCCTTCAATTAGTATCAGAGCTAGGTTCTCTAAATTATTTAGATCTAATTTTATTTTATTTTTAATCTAATAATCAGATAATTTTAGATGTCACATGAGATGTGATTAGATCTAAAATTAAAAAAATTAAAATTAAATAATATAGATCTAAGTTCTACAATATGCATGACTAGTTATAAAATAGAATAGTTCTATACATAGTCTTGCATGATCATGATTTATTTTGATTAAATTATAATTTTAAATCTATTTATTTTGTATTTTTTAATGATTATAAATATTATAATAAGATCTAAAAAATAAGCAAATAAAAATTATTTAATTTTTAATATCATATGAGATATGATTGATGCATGTCTAGACTAGTTGTAGAATAGTTCTACATAATTATCTAGATTAGAATTTATTTTGATTAGATCAATTTAAATCTAATTTTTTAGATTATTATGAGATAATTTAGATCTAAAAAATATGCATGATATGATACATGAGATGTATGCAAAACATGTATTAATGATTAGATCTAATTTATATATGAGATATATGATATAGATCTAAAACTATTGTTTTATTAAGATTCATGAAGGGTTTAAAGGCCCTCTCTTCCCATTCGATGGGGTGTTCTTATGACGTGTAGGGGTGCTGCGTGTTCGTCCTTAATCAGAAACCCAAAACTTACTTTCTGCAAAACCCTAGATCCTGAAACCCTAGGATTTATTGTGCATATTTTGTTTATGAACCCAACTTAATTAAGAATTAAGTTTATGGAATATTAATTAGGTCTAAAATTGAGAATTTCAGATCTAAGACATATTCATAATACTGGGTTCGGGCTTGGGTAGCTCAATTAGGTCTAAGCGGTTGATCAAACCGAATCAAGAGTTGGTTAGATGGGATCAACAATGCTTAAATTGACCAGCCTAATAGGATTAAGTCTGGGTCAAGATCGAGTCACACGATCAAGCAAGACCTAATTAGGCTCAGAGGTTAGAGTCTGGATTGTAGGCTAACCCAATTGGTTCTGGACTCAACAATTTGGTGTCTAAGGTAAGTTTGGCACAGACGACCGACTGGTTTTTAATTGGAAGCTACTCGACCTGAATGCGTTCTTGTACGAGTTAATGGCATATTCCTTCCACCGGTCTCACTTACCTGGCCATATCTGTTGACACAGTTCTGATCTGAGGTGGTCAATAATCCGAGCTAACCCATGCCACTAGGTTAGTCATAATTGTTATGACTAAGCCAAGTCTAGTTTAATGAGACCTGAATCAATTCTCCCTAAGAAAAGATTAAGTCTGAGGTCTTCCACCATTGTAGATGTGCGGGCCCTTCCCGGGGTTGATTGTTCTCGGCTGGATACAGTGGCTCAGTTGCACCGGGAAGATGCAACCAT
This sequence comes from Cocos nucifera, assembly GCA_006176705.1. Classification (NCBI taxonomy): domain Eukaryota; kingdom Viridiplantae; phylum Streptophyta; class Magnoliopsida; order Arecales; family Arecaceae; genus Cocos; species Cocos nucifera. Next base: position 85,203 of record QRFJ01001280.1, read on the forward strand.
GTCTATTAGGCATTGGATGCTATGGGCTGGAGGATGAGTTGGGCTCAATATTTCGGATACGGTGAGAGACTCAATTAGGAACCCAGTCTATGCAAATGGTGGGTCTGACTTAACTAAGGAGTGGATCAATATTTCGGATACGGTGAGATTCATGAATTAGAGACCAAGTTTGGGTGCACCATGATTAGAGAATCATTGAACAAGAGTTGTTCACTCATTGGCTAACCCATCACCAATAACTGTTAGGTGAGGTGATGAGTCAGTTGGTGAGACCGCACCACCCACTAGAAATCATTAATCGTGGAGATTTTCGCATCTCTACAGAGGGAGTGTAGGGATCCGAGAAAATAGTGGGAGCTAATTTGTTTAAAAATAAAATCCCTAAATAAATTGGTCAAGTCAAAATTACAGTATCTAACTAGAATCTTTGACTCTCTACAGGAAAATGTCTGCGTCCAACCCATTGGCACGTATCCTGGACACACATAGACTGACTGGACCCAATTATAAAGATTGGCTCAGGAACTACAAAATTATTTTGGGTTCAGAGAAGTTAACCACATGTTTTGGACCAGGACCCTCCCACCTTACCAGCCTCGTCCATCCACTGAACAGAGAGCGTCTCTGGAAAAATGGATTGACGAAGATAATAAGGCCAGATATTACATGTTGGGCTCGATGTCTGATGAGCTCCAGCGCCAACATGAAGATATCGGGACTGCTCGCCAAATGTTGGCTCACCTGCAGGAGATGTTTGGTGAACAGAGTCGCGCAGCCAAATATCAAGTCACGAAATGACTTTTTAAGGCTAAGATGCGTGATGGGCAGTCAGTCCAAGATCACTGTCTGACAATGATCAAGGACATGGAAGAGCTTGAGAAGCTCGGTGTGAAGTTGGACTTGGACCTGCAGAACGATATTATTCTGCAATCCTTGACTGATGCATATGGGCAATTCATCATGAATTACCACATGCATAAACTTCAAAATTCCTTGGCCGAGTTAATGAATATGCTGGTTACCGCTGAGCTTTCTATGAAAGGTTCTAAAGGCTCAGTTCTTGCTATGGAACGGACTTCTTCCAAAAGAAAGTCTTATGGAAAGAAAAAGAAGTCTGTGAAAAAGCAAAAGGTGGAAGGATCAAAGAAGAAGAAGGCAGAAGCCGAAGAAGAAGGCCGATGGCAAAGGAAAGTGTTTCCATTGCAACAGCGACGGCCATTGGAAGCGGAACTGCCCTACTTACCTGGCCACCCTGAAGAACAAGAAGGAAGGTCCTTCTGGAGGTATGCTCGTTATTGAGTCTAACCTTACGGTTTCTTCTGCATCCAGTTGGGTGCTTGACTCTGGTTCTAGTGCTCATCTGTGCACTTCTATGCAGGGTCTTGAGGATAGCAGGAGGCTGAGGGATGGAGACATGATCCTACGCATCGGTAATGGAGCAAGAGTTGCTGCAGTAGCCGTGGGAACATACCCTCTTCGATTACCATCTGGTTTAGACTTAGTTTTAAAAGACTGTTATTATGTGCCTGCAGCTAGCAGGAATTTGATTTCTGTTTCATGCTTAGCACAAGAAGGTTATGTGATCACCTTCTTTAAGGACCATTGTAACATTCTTTATGAAAGAAATAAAATTGCAAATGGTTTCCTTATTAATGGTCTTTATCAGCTACATATTGATGTACCTGTTTTAACTATCGAGCAAAACGTGAATGCCAAACGACCTAGGGATAGTCCAAACGACAGATATCTATGGCACCTGAGATTAGGTCATATAGCAGAAGATAGGATTCAACAAATTGGAGAAAAATGGGCTATTGAGTCCATTGACTTTTGAGTCATATCCAACTTGTGAATCTTGTCTTCAAGGCAAAATGACTAAACTCCCTTTTGTTGGACATGGGGAGAGGGCCACAGATCTCCTTGCCCTAGTACATACTGATGTGTGCGGCCCATTTGATGTGCCGGCTAGAGGCAATTTTGTCTACTTCATTACCTTTACCGATGATCTGTCTAGGTATGGGTATGTGTATCTTATGAGACACAAGTCTGAAGCCTTTTGAAAAGTTCAAAGAATTCAGACATGAAGTAGAAAAACAAACTGGAAAACCCATTAAGGTTCTTCGATCAGATCGAGGAGGTGAATACCTTAGCCGGGAATTCCTAGACTATCTTCAAGGAAAATGGCATAGTCTCTCAATGGACTCCACCAGGAACACCTCAACTCAACGGGGTTTCAGAACGGAGAAATCGGACTCTATTGGATATGGTTCGATCCATGATGAGCTTCACAGACCTCCCTGATTTTCTTTGGGGACACTCATTGTTAACTTCAATCTATCTACTGAATAGGGTTCCCTCTAAAACCGTTCCTACCACACCGTATGAGATATGGCACGGTAAGAAACCAAGTCTGAGTCATCTCAGAATTTGGGGTTGTCCGGCTCATGTCAAAAGACAACAAGCGGACAAGTTAGAGTTTAGGTCCTTTAGAGCTCGATTCATAGGATATCCTAAAGAGTCATTAGGATACTATTTCTACATTCCAGAAGACCACAATGTGATTGTGAGTCGACATGCCATCTTTCTTGAAAAATAGTTTATTCAAGATAGCGGCATTGGAAAATAGATCAAGCTTGATGAGAAAGTCTCACAAGCAAAACGAGCTAAGGACCAAGTGGAACCAAATCAGGTTGAGCCAATAAGAACACTACCTCCTCCACCTCGTAGATCGGAAAGAGTTTTCCGTCCCCCTGAAAGATACTTAGGTATTATTTCAGAGGATGTAGAGGAAATGTTCCTCATAGGTAATGGTGCTCATGGTGATGATCCCAAAACCTACAACGAGGCGATATCAGATATCGACTCCGAGAAATGGCTTAGAGGCAATGCAGTCAGAAATTGACTCGATGCACTCAAACCAAGTCTGGACCTTGGTAGATCCACCAGAAGGTATAGTACCTATTGGGTGTAAATGGATCTTCAAGAGAAAGATTGGTGCAGATGGGAATGTGGAGACATTCAAGGCTAGACTGGTGGCAAAAGGTTATAGTCAACGCGAAGGCATTGACTATCAGGATACCTTTTCCCCAGTAGCTATGCTAAAATCCATCCGCACATTGCTTGCTGTTGCAGCCTATTTCGATTATGAAATATGGCAAATGGACGTGAAAACGGCATTCCTTAAATGGATATCTTGAGGAAGATATCTATATGGAACAGCCGCTAGGTTTCACATCCAGTGATACTGATCACAAGGTTTGCAAGCTGCAAAGGTCCATATATGGACTTAAGCAAGCATCTCGGAGCTGGAACACTCGTTTCAATGATGTGATCAAAAAGTTTGGTTTCATCAAAAATGAAGAGGAACCATGTGTTTTCAAAAGGGTCAGTGGGAGCGCTGTTGTCTTCCTCGTATTGTACGTGGATGACATCCTCCTTATTGGGAATGATATTCCCATGTTGACATCAGTCAAGATGTGGTTGTCCAAGGAATTCTCCATGAAAGACCTAGGTGAAGCATCCTTTATTCTAGGAATTAAGGTCTATAGGGATAGACCGAATAGGATGCTAGGACTTTCACAGAAGATGTACATAGAGGAAGTACTAAAGAGGTTTAGTATGGAAAACTCTAAGAGGGGATTAATACCCTTCAGACATGGTATTCATCTTTCCAAGAAGATGTGCCCCAGCACACCTGAGGAAATAGAACGCATGAGCAAGATCCCTTATGCTTCTGCAATAGGGAGCCTCATGTATGCCATGCTATGTACACGACCTGATATAGCCCATGCTGTGAGTGTCACAAGCAGATATCAGTCAAATCCAGGTGAAGAACACTGGACTTCTGTGAAATGTATCCTTAAGTACTTGAGAAGAACTAAGGATATGATGTTGGTCTTTGGTAATGGAGAACTCCAAGTTCCAGGGATACACAGACTCGGACTTCATGTCCGATATAGATGATCGAAAGTCGACATCTGGAAGTCTGTTTGTGTGCAATGGTGGAGCTGTCAGCTGGAAGAGTTCCAAGCAAACTGTGATAGCAGATTCCACCATGGAAGCAGAATATATCGCTGCATCAGAGGCTGCAAAGGAAGCATTCTGGTACAAGAAGTTTGCTGCAGAAATTGGAGTAATGCCATCAGATGCCATTCCTCTTACTGCGACAACAATGGCGCCATAGCCCTTGCTAAGGAGCCGAGGTCTCACCAGAAATCCAAGCACATTGAGCGGCGATACCACCTCATCCGCGATTACCTTGAGAAAGGTTACGTTCGAGGTCAAGAGAGTCAACTCCGCAGATAATGTGGCAGACCCACTTACAAAGCCGTTGGGCCAGCAGAAGATCGAAGCCCACCTTGAGAAGATGGGACTTAGACTTGTAGCCAATTGGCTTTAGGACAAGTGGGAGATTGTTAGATATATGTGCCCTAGAAGCCAGAATTGGCTGACACTTGTAATACACTTCTAGGGGCAAAATTATAATTTTGACTATAAAATCAATAAAATGGGTTATTTTCTATCACATATGTGTATTTAGTGTCTGTGATACATCCTTTGAGTTAATGGTAATGATAATTCATATTTTCAAGAGTTGAAAATTTAAGACATGAATAATCATTATTAACTCATAAAATGCTCCCGACCATAGGATCATCACGAGGATGGTGATTGATCCGGAAGGTTGGTGTACAATCGCTTCTCTTTAGTAGATGAGTCTTGAGTCTACGGTGTGGAGACACCGGAGCGAGAGTACAGGTACTCGTTAGAGAACGAGGGCACTGAGCGTGACCACCTCGAGTAGTCATTAGGGAAGTCTACCTTCTCGTCAATGACTGACTCGATGCTGCAGTAGTGTGTCTGGTTCTTTGACCTGAGATGCATCGGCAGTTCACCTTGAGGGTGTTATAGTTTGACTACACCATTACTCGGTCTCCTAGCCATATGGAACCCTGAGGTGTATGTTGGCTATAGCATGTTCATTGTAGGAACTGGATTGCATCAAGATGGAATCTATCTACCTCGGTGGTAGAGGAGCAGCCCTATGATGATCATGAGAATCAAGTCCAGAAGCCCATGGCCATGGTAGAGTGAAATAATAGAAAGAGTTTCTATTTAGATTTTCACATTGGACTCGAATCGAATGATTACATCATATGACAGAGACTAGGGTTTGACGAGTTCACCTTAACCCTAATCTGATCGGGGCTCAAGATAGAAGAACTTAATCACACAGGTAGCTGCACCAAGAGGTTCGCATTCAGCTCTGATGGGTTGCCACCATATACTGCTAGGTGTCACTGGTGGATTTTGGGAGCAATTAGAATGATTTAGATGATCGATCATTCTAGCTGTTCGAATCAGAAGAGTTCTGATCCATCGAAAGGAGTTTCGATGATGTCGATGATAGAGATCATGACATATCCCATTACCATACAGAACTGAACCTAACTGGGTCACACAAACAAGGGTTTGAATCTGGTGATCATCAATTGAACTGATCTAGTTCAATTGATCTGAATGAGATTCAATTAGGTTCAAGGAAATCGTGCTAGCACTCGATTGAACCTAACGTTCTTCTTTTACTATCATAAATAAGTTGTCCTGACTGAGCCAAAGGAGTTTGTGCTCAATCAGAGGCCTTCATATGGTCTGACTGGAGGTTGTCCAAGTCAGAAAAGGTTGTCTTATTTGTAAGACATTACCTGCCATTTTTGGTCACCTGCCATTTCTTGTTCTTTGACTTTGGTCAAAAGTCTACCTTTGACTGGTCAAACGTTGACCATTGACACTTTGACTTTTGACCACATGTCATGCACCTATTGGAGAGCTGGTGGGGGCCTGTCCCCCTGCCAGAACCTGGCAAGGAGGGCGCAGCCAAGGGTGGCGTGAGCCCAAGTAGGGAGGCCCAAGTTGGAGGCGCCTAGGAGTCCTTGTTGGACAAGGACTCCACCTCTCCTTTTGGATTCCAATCTTAGAGTTCTACTAAGAATCCAACTTTGACTGGTCTTAGGTCTTAGGCACCCTCTAAGGAGGAATCCAGGGGTCTCTATTCCCAACCAATCAGATTTAGATCTGATTTCACAAAGGGTTGTGATTGGTTGGGAGGAAGAGGAGTTGGATCACACAGCTTAGTCTATAAATAAGACCCTGCGCCCAACCTAATAAGAGATTCAATTTTCCCATGCCCCAAGGCTGCCTCTCCCCTCCTTCTCCATGCCATACTTCTTCTTCTCCCTTGCTCTCCACGTCCAAAAGGAGTTTTGGACTTGGTTGGTGCGATTCCAGATCAAAGAAAGGCGATCAAAAGCAAGAAGGCTGCGCTGCTGCAAAGGACGACTGCTGATCTTCAAAAGAGTTTTGAAGATCCTCCAGATCAGATCCAGATCTGATTTTTGGAGGTGTGATAGAGAAGAAGAGGATCTCCAGATCCAACCCGAGTGGATACCGGTAGAGGCCAGGCGCTTGCGTGGCTAAGATCCAGAACCTTCCGCTGCAATCAGGATCATCAACAGGGTAATAGGATTACCCAAATCAGGTAAATTAAATTTGATTTAATTTATCTTATTTTATTTTATTTATTAAAATAATAAGAATCAGATCTGAAACATATCAAGATCTGATTTGGATCAAGAGAAAATTTTTGAAATATATCTCTTGATCTGATCAGATCTGAACGAACTGACCAAAAATCAGATTTTCCTTCACCTTCATTACCAAATATTTTTGGAGAATGGTATTGAATCCTTAATATATTCAGAGACAAGATGAGGAGTTTCAGCCTACTTCTTCTCGATAACACATTCTTCACTCGTTTAGGGTCCATTTGATCTCTAAGATATCGAAAAAGAACTTCAAGCAAAGAAGATGATAAATATCACCATCGTTGCCTTTTCGCCCACTAGATGCGTTTAAAAGGAGGAAGAAGATGAAAGGATCCCTCCTTTTTTTAAATCACCCCATCATAAGGATGAACAGTCAGATAGATTCTTCAATCACAATATTCCACAAAATGACGTCACCAACTATTAATGATAAAAATGTTGCCAGAAATAAAGAGACACGCAGCTCGATCCGAGGCATCCTAAAGAAGTAGTCCTTTCGCCTAATTCTCAGACTCAGTACAAGGGGATAGTATTACGGTGGTAATGTGAATACCTCTAATCAAGCTGTCCGATGCCTGAGTTGCCTCGAATCGGCACTAGGACATTAGTGTTCCGAGGTTAAAGTATCTCATGCACTCTCTCCCAACCCATAAAGCAATCCGAAGTGCTTTACCGATCTCAATAATTTCATTTTGAGATAAACGATGATGCAGCTGTGATCCAACCATGATCCAGCTATTTTTCACTAAGCCGAAAATGACATAGGTAAATAAGAAATTTCAATCATGCCTGTGAAAGTCTTCCTATCCTGGAAAATGGCCACGATCTTAGAACGATGTGATTAATGGAACGGTATAACAACCATGAGATCTTTTTCTATAAATATCATAAATCCCGATAACCTAGGTAAGTAAGAAATTCCTCTCAGAAAAGATGTTGTTGCTTGATCGTTCTCTGTTGACTTGAGTATTGGAGAGTCCTCATCGGAGTCAAATCCTCCAACTCGAACTTTATTTTGCAGGTCACTCCAGCACCTCCTACAAGTAGCCAACCGCTCTGCTTCCGAAGTGCACAGTTTTCAGCAATAATAGGTAGCGTGAGTTAGGACTACTAACTTATGGTCATCAAACTTATATGTAAGTTATTAATTATTTATTTTTTAAGACCATCATCCTTAATTAAACTAAAATTTATATTTTATTATTTTATCAAATTAATTATGTTTTATCATGAAAGATTCTAGTGGTATATGGTATGTAATTAGAATAGGAAAAAAACTACCAAAATTGGACTCAAACATAAAAATAGGCCTTAAATTGGATGAAACAGTATAATTTGATATCTAAAACAACCTCAATCAGGTTCCACCTAGGTTGCCATAGCATAGATTTCGAAAAAACACATGGAAAGCATATCGTGATCATCCCAAAATACTATCGTATGCAAAAATTATGGTTAGTCAAAGTTTGATCAACACGATAGCCTGACGGTTCATTCACATAGACTTATTCTTATCCCGTTTAGTGTAGAACTCCTCGGCTAGACATTCTAAATTATATAATAAGTCAATGAATGCGATCTTAGCTGAACCACTAAACTTTTATAGCATTTGATTTTTTGATAAAATTTATTTCACCCCATATAATTGGTACCAAAAAGTTAAAAAAATTAAACCATATATATCTAAAAAAGAAAGAGTATTATATTAAAAAATAATTTCAAATATTTCAAAAATATTAAATAAAGTAATACAAGAATTTTCTTAACTTTTTGTGATACTTGTTTTAACATTTAAATTTTTTCATAATTTTTGCAAATGAATTTTTCAAAAATTAATAAAAATATAATGACTTTTACAACAAAATATTTTGTCACAAAAATAATAAAAATTATTTTTTTTATAATGACATCATTTTATTGCTTTGCAAATTAAATGATAATGTTTTGTATAGCCTATTTGCAACAATAATTAAAAAAACATACAATAGTTTTTCATGACAAAATAATTTTTTTCATAAAAAATTAAATAAAAGGAAGGAATAAAAGGAGGGATTTTTTTTTTTTTTTGCAACAAACAAGCCTTTGTCACAAAAAAAATATATTAACTTTTTGCAACAAATATTTTTGTCACAATAAATTAAAAAATGAGAGAGCAAAGGCAGAATCTAAATTTTTTGTGAAGGGAACAAAAGGAGGGAATCAAAATTTTTTGCAACAAACAAGCCTTTGTCACAAAAAGTTATAAAAAATATAATAACTTTTTGCAACAAAATATTTTCATCACAATAAACTAAATAATAATTTAGACTTTTTGCGATAAGATATTTTGTCGCAACAATTTTACTTAAAGTGACAATATTGATTTTGTTGCTATAAAAAGAAAACTAAATTCCAAAAAATTTTATTTATGATAATTTTTTTGTGACAAATTGATATATTTTAGTGACAAATATTTTGTCATGAAAATATCTATTTTCATCACAAATATATTTGGTGCCAAAATCTAGAAAATTATGAATTGGCAGAAGAATTTTTTATGATAAAATTGTTAGTTTGTCGCAATAAATCATGCCTCTAGTAGTAAAAAGATATTTTATTAAAAAAAATGATTTTTTACAACAAAATTATAATTTGTTGCAAAAACCTTACTTTTAGTGACTAAAAATTCATCATAAAAAATATATTTTCTTTGTAGGGAAAGACTTTCACTACCATCTCACCACCATTCGAAGAAGATAAAATTGGATAAGTATAGAGTATAGCTTGGGCTGTAATAGTCGAGATCTAAGTTAATGCTACTCCCAAAGTAAAATCCTATTTGTAAACAAAATGCATGATAAAATAAAGATAAGATAAAATAGAATTATAATATATTAGATGTTGAAGAATCTTTTTTTAGCATTAAAATATGATATTTATAAATGATCGTTATTAACTATCTCGACACTTGTCCTTGTTATTGCATACCATATAGGCTACCATTGCCTGGAGTGGTAGATAGTACTACAACTCTACTCACATCATGAGTAGTAGAAAGATAGATATAACTACCTCACTCCCACATCATGAGTAGTGGGAAGATATGTAACTACCCTACTCCTATATCGTGGTAGTTATAACTCCTGACCAACCATCATTTTTGGATTCCGCTCAATTAAAGCTCATTTTAGGACCATACAATGCTCGATTAAGGCTGACTGCATATTGGTAATAGGTCCACGTCATGCTAAGCGATTGAGAAGATTCTTGAACCATCTCAAGCATGATTTTATAAACTTCTATTTAAAAATAATTTGGATTTTTATTTTTTAAATCCTGAGTTTGTTGTGGCTCAACCTGATGCGAATCATTGTTTCTTGTTAGAGTTTTTCCACTTGGTATCTTTGAATAATTGGTTTTTTATTGAATATGTTCCATCTTTTAATATATATTCTGTGGACTAAGGAAAGCAAGAACTGATCATTTTGTACATTGAGTTCCCACTTAAGAATTGATGGCAAAGCTTGTTCTGGAACAAAATCTCATTAAGCTAAACTCACCAAAATTGAAGTATATTTGGGGAATTGTTTCTTAAATCTTATCTAACAGCATTTTTTTGTGTGCTTCCAAATTTTAGCCACTAGTTTTAACCAAACCATATTCATAGAAGGCTTATATGCATTGTGAACTAATCTAATATTACAAATTATGATAATATCGACATCAGAAGAATACTCTTGTAAATAATGACCTTCAGGGTCTCTTTTAATAGAAATCAAAATTTTTTGGCTTGTTGCTCACTAAGTTAGTTGTCCCACCAATGCCTAGAAAAACTAGCTACAATCATCTTTGTTGTAGATTTTTTAGGGTTTCCTTGGACTTTACAAGCATTTGAGCACATAATAATCATATGAGGCATATGGTGAATATTTGATACTCTATTAATCCATCCAATTTCCATTCAACTATCCCTTGCATAAAATTGTAATAGGACTGCAACGTTTCAAATTGTAGATCTGTGTGAATAGGTCTGGGGTAATAATTTTTTATCCTAGAGACTTGGATCGATCATCCATCGACAGGTAGAGATTTTACTTATTTCATTTTTTTAGTCCTATTTAAGTATCACTATTCTCTTTTCTTTCAAAGTCTTCCTCAAATATATAACTAATAAAATCCTTTATCTTTAAGGATGCATGATAACCTAGTGATTAGCTCCTATACTTGATTTGTCTAACGGAGATCTTCCTAACCTGACTTTTGCACCCATGCTATGGGCTGTGTGAATATAGAGGGAATGTTTCTTAATGAAGCTTTGTTGCTATTTGATACTAGCTTTACCTGTTTAACCTAAGTCATATTCTTACTACCAATAGATTAATCTTATCCATTTCCTCATTCTTTTCTAATACGATAGTTTTTATCCATTTTGTTTGTTTTCCTATAGACTAGAAGTCTATGTTGGTAAAATTTTGTTGTTCTACCAATTGCTCGAGATATCTAACCTTAACATCTTCATTGTAGTTTTCTAAGAATAATTTTAAATGACTAGCTCTTAGTCCTCCATCTAGTTCTATATGGCTCCGGAGGGTGGCTGTATTGATTTTGCTTCTCTTCATCAGCTTCCAGGTATTAGACGGCTTCTTTATCTCCATAACTTGCTTTCTTAGGTTTAATTGCCAAAGCATTTATTCAAGGTTTTTCAAATAGTAGTGCTCATACCATTCAAAGTAGAATGCATTCTTTTCCTCTTATCTCATTGGATTATATTATATTTCCCTAATGTAATTCCATCTCCTTTCTTCATATTTGAAAACCCATTTATTCTTATCATTATCTTCTACATAGTTAAAGACTTTTCTTAAAAGTTCTTTATCAATTTGGAGTTCATGTACTAATTCTATTATATTTCTTTAAAAATCTATGATAGATGATTCATAAATATCTTCATAAGAAGCATAGGTTGACCCTTTTCTTTTTCTATGGCAAGTATAGAGAAGATAGAGAATCGGGTGTCTATGACTACTGTTCTGCTGAATGAAAAATATATTTTGACATCCCCTTTTGGAGTTCCTATGATTCTTTCTATTTTAGTTTTTTGAGTCTTCTTAGGCCAATAACTTGAGATAGAGTTCATCTTTCAGAAAGCTTGATTTTCTTCCTAAAATATTTGACTGTATCCAAATGAGTTCAGCAGTAGCATTAGCTAAACTTTTATATTCAAACTCGATGCTTAACCGAGTAACAGTGCGTTGCTTTTTAGAGGACCAAGAGATGAGATTAGGATCTAGAAAAATGGCATATCCACTAATTGAGCGTTGATCATTTGGGTTTTCAGCCTAATCAGTATCAGAATAATCATGTAAAAGAGATAAAGAACCATAGAGAAGGATGCGTTTGACGGCTGCCCAATGAGATGTGGCAGGCCTATGCATAAATTGGCAGACTTGATTAATGGCATACGCAATATCAGGTCTCATAAGGGTGAGATATTGGAGACTGCCAACCACATTGCGATAGAGAGGGGTTGTCATACAAATCACCATCAAATAAAGAAAGATAAGACCCCACGGCAATAAGAGTTTGGAGAGGCTTACAGTCAAGCATAGCACAACGAGTGAGAATATCATGAATATACTTCGACTGTGTAAGACAAAGACTATATGAACTAGAAACAGCCTCAATGCCAAGAAAGTAATGAAGAGGGCCCAAATCTTTCATTGCAAATTCTTGATTGAGATCAGTGAGAAGAGACGTGAATGGAGCACTAGGTGTGCTAGTGAGGATGATATAATCAACATAGACTAAAAGAAGCACCATATAACCAGACCATCATGGGATAAATAGAGATGAGTCTGTCTGAGAACTAAAAAAGCTAAGATGCTAAAGAAAACTACTCAGGCATTAGAACCATGCCCGTGGGGCCTATTTAAGGCCATATAGAGATCACCGTAACCGACAAATAAAATGAAGACGAGAAGTATCCAAGAATCCAAGCGATTATTACATATATTCTTCCTCATTCAAGTGCTCATGTAAGAAAGCATTCTTAACATCAAGTTGTCGGATAGGCCAATCAAGAGAAACTGCAATGGATAGGACTATCTGAATGGTAACTGGTTTGATAATAGGGATAAACGTCTTCTCATAGTCAATCCCTTTCTATTGATTGAATCCTTTAGCTACAAGACAAGCCTTGTAACGATCAATGGTTCCATTAGCTTGCTACTTGTTCTTATAGATCCATTTACAATCAATGACATTTTGCATAGAAGAGGATGGAATAAGATCCCATGTGTGATTTTGAACAAGAGCCTGATATTCCTCTTGCATTGCTTGGATCCACTTGGGATCTTTTCGAGTCATAGCAAAAGATTTTGGTTCGTGAAGAATAGTAGAAATAGAAAAGGCTGCTGGATGCCTAGAGATAACAAACCGAGACACAGGAAGAGAGCCATCACGAGAATGAGTCACCATCTGATGAGTCCATGGTAGTGGTGGCTCAGAGACATCAAAAGTCATGCTAGCCAAAGAAAGAGGATCAGTCACCAGATTATCAATGGACGACCCAGATGGTGGAATAAGGATGGTATAGGATGAGTCGAGGGAGGGAAAGGTGTACTTGAAGCATTCATGGAGCCAGGATGGGCTGTATTGGAACCAACCAATGCAGATGTCTTAGACCCATGGGGAAAAGAATGTTCATTAAACACTACCATACGACAGACAAAAATGCGACCAGTGGCAAGATCTAGACATCTATACCCAAGATAATGTGGAGGATATCCAAGAAAAATACAAGGTCGAGAACGTGGTTCAAGTTTGTGATGTATGTAGGGCTGAAGATAGGGAAAATACAAACATCCAAAAACACAAAGAAAGTTATAATCTAGAATGCGTCCATGCAAAAGTTAAGAAGGTGATTGAAAATAGAGAGCTTTAATGGGAAGACGATTGATAAGAAAAATAGATGTTTCAAATGCATAGTCCCAGAACTTAAGAGGTAAGTAAGAATGAGTAAGGAGTATGAGACCTATGTCAACAATATGTCTGTGTTTTCGCTAAGCTGCACCATTTTGTTAAGGTGTGTGAGGACATGATATACGATGGAAAATGCCATTATTTTGTAATTCATTTTGAAAGTCATGGGAAAGAAATTTCTTAGCATCATCAAATTGAAGATTTTTTATTTTATAGGAATAAAGATTCTCAACTTGTAAGCAAAAAGTATGAAATATTTGTCTAACATTAGAATGATTTTTCATAAGAAAGAACCAAGAATATTTGCTATAATCATCAAGAAAATGAATATAATATAAATGGCCAGAATGAGAAGTAATAGGTGCCAGATCCCAAATATCTGTATGCATAAGTTTAAATAACATAGTACTTTTATTCATAGTAAGTGAAAAAGAGCAGTTTACAATCTTACTCATCTGACATGCTGAACAGACATGGATAGCATGATCTTTGTTAGTGCAGAAATTTGTGAGAACGTCAGAGACAGCTGGAGTTGGAAAGATAAGGCGCTGACTGGACCTGCAAAATAAAATTATAACCAGAGGTGGGTAGTTCCGGCAGGGCCCTCCAATGCTCAAGTCAGTTTTTCGATCAATTAGAATAGAGTGCTTAGAAAAATAGAGAAGTAGAATAATAGAGAGGAGAGGAGAGCTTCAAAAAAAATATATGAGAGTTAAATCAAGTTTAGAAAGCAAGTCTAGCCTATAAATAAATTTGGAGAAGAAAAGCTACTAAAAATCTCATGGCATGCTTGGCACGGAACTTAGTTTACTAAGCTAGAAGTTAGTCGACTCAATCTCAGAGAATAAAAAAATCAGAAAGTACAAAAAGATCAAAATTTAGTATCCAGAAAACTTAGTCAACTAAGTTAGAAAGTTAGTCGACTCAGTCTCAGAGAACAGCAGTAGGACAGAAAGATAGATTTTCAAGCTTTATCTACTTAGCAAACTAAATCAGATTGAGCAGACTAAGACTTAGTCAACTTAAAGAAACTTAGTCGACTAAGTTTACTGTAACAGCTAGTTTTTTTGGAACTGTATTTTTTCAGCTCTAACTTTTTTTAATGACTATTTTCTGATTTCTAATGGCTAGATCACTTCTAAATACCTCTAAAATAAATTAAAATGATGAAAAATCTTAAGAATATATAAAAAAATATTTTGAGCATTAAAAAAAATTTTTTTGAGAGTTTTATTGAGTATTCATTGAAGAAAGCTAAAGAAATGAGCTGAAAAAAGAAGAGGAGTTGATTTCAAAGTTGACCTTTATTCTTCCACTATAAATCATCCTCAAGCAGGTAAGAGCAAGAGTGAATTAAAGTAAGAAAGTAATCAAGTCAAAAATCAAGGAACCTCATCATCACTCAAGCATTCAAGAAGAAGTCAAGTATTCAACTATCATCATTCAGACTTCTTTTAATTTTTCAAAAAAAAATTTATTTTTTTAAATTTAATCTTTATATTTTTATATTTTATTTTAAATTTTTTGGGATGAGAAACTTGAATTGGTCCAAGCTTAAAGTTGGACATTTTAGTAGTTTGATTGGTGAGCCAAGATTAAAATCAATCAAAATTGATTGTTAGTCCAGAGAAAAATAATTTTGTATGATTTTGGTTGGTGATCCGAGAAAAATCAACTGGATTGATTGTGAGCCCAAAAAATAATCATTGTAAAGGTTGTAGTTGGTGAGCCTAGGTCAAAATCAATTAGGTTGGATTGTGAACCCAAGAAAAACAATCGAACTATAATCAATTGAGTGATTATAGTTGAATTCTCAAATGAATTACTTGGGGAGTGGACGTAGGTGCTGAGTTTGATATCGAACTATAATAAAAGCTTAATATTTGTATTTATGTAGTTTTATTTTTATTGTTCTTCATCTATATTTATGTTTTACTTTATTTCACCAAGCACATAGTATTAAAATTCAGTATATTCATAGTTTAAATTTTTAAATATTCAATTCATTCTTCCTCTTGGATAGCCATCCTTGGGCAATACGGGCTGGCTCAGATACGCAGTCGAGCCGGCTCGGATTGAGATTGAGCCAACTAAGGGTGCAGTCAAGTCGGCTTTCTCAGATAAATAGAAGATAGGGTTCGAGCGATACATAGTCGAGCCAGCTCGGATCCTGATAGATCCAGCTCGATGGTGGCGAATAGAATTGGACAAAAAATTTTTGTTTGAGGTCTTAAGGCCTAGTCCAATAAGATCTTAAGATGGCTAACACATGTGTGGATTGGGTTTAGATTCAAAGGATGAGAGCATGGAAAACATGGGTACATAGGTTCGGTGAGTATTTTCATGTATTGGGTTAGTCTAGGAGAGTTTTTCAACTAGAGTTTGGATTTATTAGGATTCATGTGGTATAGCAGAAATCCTAAAGTATAAAAATTTAGGTATTGTAATCTTTTTAGGAGAGTGAAATCAATATATAGCTTTTCTTCCTAACTCTCTTCTCGCTTTTCTTCCTAACTCTTTTCTCTCTGGTTCCAACGCCAAGCCCTAGGTGCTGCCATCAATTTTTTTTGCTCTTCTTCATATTTTTGGATTAACACCCAGGTTCACACAAGAGATCAGATCTATGACTGTGGTTTCGAGTAGCCATAGGCATAATAATTGGTATTAAATTAGTACTGATTATTTCAACACTTGGTATCAGAGCTAGATGATGCCATGATGATGTGTTAATACTTGATATTAGGCTCCGATTGAGCATGAAGAAGGAAGAAGATCAAGTTTCAGTAGAGATCAACAGCGAGGTTCAGATCTAAGATTTTCTCCGGACTTTATGGGAAAGGAAGCGATCTAAGGGCTACTATCCATTATTCTTAGTCAAGATAATTTTTAGATCTATCTGTTGAATATTTTTGATTTGGTTTGATCATGGAGAACAACGGGTTGAAGGTAGGATTTAAAAAATTTAATGAAAAGGATAGTTTCATAATGTGGAAGGTTAGGATGGAGGATTTACTGATTTAGATAAGGCTAGATTCAGTCTTGGAGGATAGGCCGGAGAAGATGATAGATAAGGAGTGAAAATCCTTAGAGAAAAAGGCATGTGCCATAATTAGGACTTATCTAGCAGATGAGGTGCTGTATGACATGTTGGAGAAGAAGACACCCAAGGGTTTATGGTTGAGATTACATCAGTTGTACATAAGAAAGAATATATGCAACAAGTTAGTGCTGAAGAAGCAACTGTATAGCCTTCAGATATAAGAAGGTGAGAATGTTGCAGGACATATCATCATTTTGATCGGATGAGCATGGACTTATTCAACATTGGGGTGGAGCTCGAAGAGGAGGATAAGAGTTTATTTCTGCTATATTCACTATCCAAGAGCTTCGATCCTTTGGTAACCACACTACTGTATGGTAAGGAGATATTGGTGTACGAGAAGATCGTATCAGTGTTAAGATCCAACAAGCAATAAAAATGGATGATGAAGAGAGAGATCTTTCAGAAGGATCTTGTGGTATCAGAAAGGCTCAGGCAAAGAAAGAAGAAGGATCAGCGAAGGGGCAGTAAGGGATCCAAGAAGTGCTACAAGTGTGGTAAAGCAGGGCACTTTAAGTGAGAATATTTGCTTTGAAAGAAATGCAAAAAAGGAGAAAAATTAGATTCCATCATTTCAGTCACTGAAAGTAAAGCGTTGGATGAGCTCTTGATAGTTTCGGAGGAGCCTTTAGGGTGTAGTGTATCTGAGATAGTTTTGGAGGGGTTCGTGGAGTGTAGAGGATCCGAAGGAGCAGCAACTATATTCGAGGTGCAGTGGCAGGCTCAACAGTATAGCGTTGAGTAGTTGGCCTTGAGAGACTCAGTTACAAAGTCAGCTTCTGCGATATCAGAAAAACTTTGATTTTAGGTAGAACACCGGATAGAGATGACTTCACAAGTTGAGAGAGTTCTGATACGAGTTCAAAGTGGAGGAGTGCAGGAGGACCAATATCCTAGCACCAATATCGAAGATGCATAGTTTCAAGTAGAACAGCATGTGCAGAAGGACAGGCAAAGTTCTGAGGAGATCGTGTCAGGGTATGCAGCGACATTGGCATAGGATTGCTATAGATTCTCTATGAAAGTCCAGGATAAATGATGCGGCTGCCAAGTAGAAGGATACTTACAACTTTAAGGATGGTGCATAGGTGCAAGCCAAGATCTTCAGCGGTAAAGACGGTCATCCCAAAGGTCTTAAAGGAAGCTCAGTAGTTGAAGAAAAATGACAGTGATAAGATGTGTACAAGTAGCTGTCAGAACGTGCATCATGTAGGAGAATATTTCCAGGTATGCCAAGGCTTGGACGCACCAAGATGAAGATTGTAGGATCTAGTATGGTGCTCCCAAGTCTTGGGGGGCTACGGAAGGAGCCAGGATGTTGACTTTAGAAGACTAGAATGGATGTGGTCCTAGGGCTAGGACGGAAGTTGTCTTAGGATGAAGGCAGCATGTAGCCTTGCACGAACTTGAGATTCTGGTATGAAGATCTTAAGGGGGGCTTGGTAGGTGCTTCGAAGATCTAGGATACAAGATGGAGCAAAAGACTAAAGCCAAGAGAAGAATCAGCTAAGACAAAGGGCTGACACAGGTGAGCTAGCTTAGATACGCAGTCAAGCTAGCTCGGACTGAGATCGAGTCAACTCGGATGCAGTCGAGCCGACTATCTTAGGCAAACAGAAGATAGAATTCCGATGATATGCAGTCGAGCTAGCTTGGCTCCTAACAGAGCCGACCCGATGATGGCGAATAGAACTGGATGAAAATTTTTTGTTTGGGATCTTAAGGCCTGGTCCAATAAGGTTTTAAGGTGGCTAACACATGTATGTATCGAATTTAGATCCAAAAGATAAGAGCATAGGAGATATGGGTACATGGGCTCGGTGAGTGCTTTCATGTATTAGATTAGCCTAGAAGAGTTTTTCAACTGAAGTTTGGATTTATTAGGGTTCATATGGTATAACAAAAATTCTAAGATATATAAATCCAGGTATTGTAATCTTTAGAAGAGAGTGGAATTAATATATAGCTTTCTTTCCTAACTTTTTTCTCTCTTTTCTTTCTGGTTCTAATGCCAAGCCCTAGGTGCCACCATCAATTTTTTTGCTCTTCTTCATATTTCTGGATTAACATGCACCCAAGTTCGTACAAAAGATCAGATCTACGATGGTGGTTTCGAGCAGCCGTAGGCATAACAATTGATATCAAATCAGTACCAATTATTCCCACACTTAGTATCAGGCTAGGTGATGCCATGGTGATGCGCTAACATGACCGAGATCTATTGGGGTAATATCTAATGGCTTTAAGGAGTTTGAAAGCCTCCTGGATTGTGTGCAAGTAGGTGCCTCCTAAATTGAGATCTGAAGTACTGTGCTCCATCCTTCGTGGAGTAGTTGTCATGAATCAATAATTTGACGAGATCCTTTTAAATGGCTCTAGCTGATAGGCGTAACATGGACTAAGTAGGTCCACAACTGGCAGGGAGAAACTCATCCTAAAAGGTATTCGAAGGGAAGGACCTCGACTAAAGAAAATATGACTAGAAGAAGTGCATTCGAAAAGAGTCTGAAAGGAGTGCTGCTAGGAGGAGCGCGACTAAAGGAATTCATTTGAAAAGGGTTCGACTGGAAGGAGTGCTGCTAGTAGGAGCATGATTGGAGGAGTTCATCCAGAAGAAGTTTCGATGGGAAGGAGTGCTACCGGAAGGAGTGCGACTAAAAAAATTCGTCCAGAAGAAGTTTGACTAGAAGGAGCGCTGCCGTAAGGAGCGCGATTGGAGGAGTTCATTATCCATAATATAGAACTTCAACTATCTTCAAAACTTGTCATCAATCAAGGTTGAAAGGGTGGAACTTTGGTCCGATCATTCATTCTAAGTTAAGAAGCAAGGTTAATTAAATAATAGTTCTCCTTTACTGTTCAAGATTGTCTGATCGGATTTTATTGTGCGTTTGACAAATTCCATGGTATGGACTTGCTGTTGGAAGGATTGGTGAATTCCTTCAAAATGGGGGTTGACGGCTAAGGATTTTGGTAGGGGTTACTTTAGCCCAACAATCTTTATTTAAAGAAATACTAGAAGATAAACTACACTGAACAATGGAAAATGAAGGATGATCTAAACATTGGTGCTATAAGACAGTTGAATCCGAGGTAGATAAAAGAGCCTGTGGGTTCAAAATGTAGCTAGCATTAGGACGGAGACAGTACAATCCATCTTTAATCGGTCCCCGTAGAAGCTCTTGGCATGTGTGGAGGTTCTTAACAATGAAACAATTAGGGTGAAGCTCAAAAAAGCAGGCATTATCGTGAACAAATTTAGATATGGAAAGTAAATTTTTAGAAATTTTGGATGCACATAAAATATTATTCATATGTAAGGAACGATAAGGTATATGTAAAGTAGAAGAGCCAGAGGTAAGAATAGATAAACCTGAGCCATCATCGATAAAGACATGATTTATGGTTGACTGATCATCCTTAATACTGAGGTTGGTGAGATCAAATGTCACATGATGTGTTGCACCTGAGTCAATATACCAGTTCAGATCATGAGTTCTAGATATTGATCCCTATAAAGAATGAGCCCGGGCTATCTGTGTATGAAGAGAATAGAATGGGGCCGTGTGATCAGGTCGTGCACACATTTGACAAATAACTTGATCATAGGGCATGAAAAATTTATTGAGCCCATGGTGAGAATTATTGGAAGTAGACCACGTTCGATTGGCTGGCCTAGGGAAGTCACGAGCAGGCTCAGTTGGTTGACTAGAATGGCCAGATCATGATACAGCTAAGTTGGGTCGAGAAGAATTGACAGATCCACTTTGACCATAATAATCAGTCCAAGAGAAGCCCATGCCAATGTTGCGCTTGGAACTAGTGTAAGAATTAGCCTGAAAAGGAGAGAAATTAGTTCTGCCTCCATTGTGATGGCCACGACCACCACGTCCACCTCGATGGCCATGTGAGCTCCAACTGCTGCCATAAGAAGTGCCATCACGACCATCTGCCCAGTGCACTATAGGTTGCCGAGTTGGCCCCAAAAGATTGGTAAGGGACGGCGATGGCTCGGATGCGGTGGCAAAGTTGCATCGTGCCTCTTGTTGGAGAAGGAGCACCTGCAAATTATCGGTGGACATGGTTGAAAGAGTGGGAGCAAGGGCGAGCACGAGCGGCCCCCATTCCAAGCCCAGATTCAAAGTAATTCATCGATTAATCAGTGTTGACGTCATGGGTTTGCCGATCTATGCAAATTGATTCGCAACATCACGGACCTCTTTCAGATAAACCATCATAGATTTATTATCATTGCTGAGTTTACACCATTGCAAATTAATAAAATCCTCTTGAACCATGGTGTGAGAATCAAAGAGATTGACAAGAGTAGTCCAAACGGCGTGAGCAAAGAAGAGTCCAATAAGATTAGATCCGACAGAGGAATCTATAGAGAGCAAGAGTATAGTGAGAGTAAATTGATCATGAACTAACCATGTATCATATTCAAGATTCAGGTGCTTTGAGTGTCCCATCAACATATCCAAGAAGCTTGTAAGTCCGAAGAAGTGGAATCATCATATTCTTCCATAGATAATTGTTTGAACCCTCGAGTTTGATGGGCAAGTTGGGAATCGTAGAGGAAAGTGTTTGTGTATTTAATGAGGTTGAGAGAGTGGCCATGAGTGGTGGTGAGGATTTCTATAGAGGATGTTGTCGAGGGAAGAAGAGGGTGTAGATGAAAAAAGAAGAGAGAAGTTGGGATCAAACTGAAAAATTTGAGAAGATTACCCAAATCAGACTCTGATACCATAAAATATTTGAAAGAAAAAAAAATCTGTAAACCTCATCTTATTCATCAGCTATGTTTAAATAGAGAGATATCTGATACAAATATGATACTATCAGATATGATTATAGAAGATTATATGAGATTGTTATCTCATATAAAAATGGTTATAAATGATTACACTATCAGATAACAGAATCATAAATATGATTATAGATGATTATAATATCAATTTATAGATAATATAATCATAAATATTTTATTATGAAGATTTATCTCTATTACTTCCATTTAAGTTTCTTTGGGGTGATAACATTATTCTTGCATTTGGCTTGAAAAAATATTAGTATTCCTTTTAATTAGAGTGGCTTATTTTGCTCCTAGGGCATGGTGATCATAGCCTTGCAGTAACTCCATGGTTTACCATAATATTTTCTGTTCCTTGTTTTACATAATATCTTGATATTTGCAAAATTATGATCAAGTACTCCAGAATATTACGATTACTCATGGAGATAAAAAAGGTAGGAAGATGCTAAATAATATTAGTCCATTATTCAGGCTAGCTTCTACTAGATCTAGGAGTGAATCGGAGAATTTTAGATTCTTGTAATCTCTAAGACATATTAGGACTAAAGCATCCTGATCTTGTCGTATCAAAGAGCTTGTGACAACCTGAACAGGCCCTACATGGAGATATTAGTATTTCCTTTTAAAACAAATCTTTTTTAAATCCTTCTTTGCTGACAATTGAAAAATCTTCTAAACCAAATCAATAGATAGAATTTTCTTTGTGATCTTTGCACACACACGCCCTGCTCGCCATATTGATGGCCATTCTCCAACCCAACACTTGTCAATAAAAAAAAAAAAAGACAAAAAAAAAACTTGTCATGCGAATTCCAACAGCATTACCCTGTACAATGGATGCCGATGAAACTGGTATGTACAGTCATAATATTATAATTTTTCCAATCATTGCATAATAATTATTTTTAAGATGCTACAAACTTTTTGGCCGAAAATTTTGAGCACTTATAATAAATTCCATTATCTTTCTCCTCGTTATTCAACGTATATAGCATGATGGAGAGCGCTCGAAACCACTACAAGGGCCATTATTTTAAACCATGCCGTCTTGTGCCATACTTAGATAATGCTCAATTAGTCTATTATTTAGTTATTTATTTACTTTTGTTCAAAAATATGATAGATTAATTTGGTACCTATTACTTTTATCCATGACTGATAAAATGGAAAAATAAGGTACACTATTTATATTAGATATATAATATAGCAAAATAACTGCTAAATGAAGGGCGGTTGGCCCATGGGAGCCTGCGACACGAGCATCTGCAGCGTGTTGCCAAGGACCGGATGCTGACATCGTTTGAATATAGAATACTGTTTTCAGGTGACATGATAGATTATTTTGAAAATTTATGCATGTTTTATAGTTGAATAGAGAAATGAAAAAGCCGGATGCTTTTTATATTATAATGTAGAACTAATATGAGTATGTGAAGCCATCAAACATGCACGCATGTGCATGTGAGCACCTACACAGTAATTAAAATCAAGTTTAAATATAGTGTTACATCCCCTAGCTTTAATAAACGTTTTTAATCACTACAAATATTTGGTGACCGTATGGAGCAGCAGGTTTCGTTTTGGCCTGCAGGTGTCGTGATTGGATGGTCGAGTATTTTATAATATTAATATAAATTTAAATTTTTTTTATAAATTTAAATTCTTTTATTAAAATAATATAAAAATAAAATATATCATTTAGAATGATGATTTTCATCTTAAAAATATCATTCAAAAATGACATTTTTATGGTCCAGTCGGCATTCACATGAAAAAAAAATCATCATCCTAAATGGCGCTTTTAAAAATATCATTTGAAGCGGCACTTTTAAAAGGAATGGCATGGACTGATGGATGGAGAGGAGTGAAGAGAAGTCGGGGGCGATATTGGTGGAGAGGTTCGGGGGTGGTGTGGCCGGAGACGGACGGTCTGGGTGGGAGGAGGAGGGTTGCCAGGGGGCGATAGCGGACGGAGAGGGTTGGGGGTAGGAAGGGGAATTTTTTCTTCAATGCCGCAGATGGAGGGAGAGGGGGCGTAGGAGTGTGTGACGACCGAGGGTGTGGTGACCACGGAGACCTGACCCAATGAGGGTGAGGCGCGCTGGTGACCAACGGGGACCGTCGGGCACGGGCGGGAGGAGGGGGGGGGCGTGGGGGCGATGGAATTTTTTTCTTTCTTTTTATTTTTTATTTTTTTGGTTGATGGGGGTCTTTCTTTCTTTCTTTTTATTTTTTATTTTGATGGAGAGGCAGTTTTTTCCTTTAAAAATACTTTAAAATAAATAAAATAAAAAAATAAAATAAAATAAAAAAATATTTAATTAAATTTTTAAAATAATAATAAAATATTATTTTTTTAAAAAAATAATTTTGAAAAATATGCGGGTAGGCATTGAGGAGCGGCAGCCTCATGGAGGAGCCATAAGCGGTGCCGGTGAGGGAGGGGAAAGGTCTGGGTGTTCGGTACCGACACCACCCACGTCTTCTCCATGAGGCTGCCACTTCTCAATGTCCACTAGTATATTTTTTAAAATTATTTTATTATTTTTTAAAAAAAATATTTTATTATTATTTTAAAAATATTTTTTATTTTCTTTTTCTTCTTCCGTGGCTTTGCACCAAACACCCAGACCTTCCCCGCTCCCTTACCGGTACCGCCCATGGCTCCTCCATAAGGCCACCGCTCCTCAATGCCCATCCATATTTTTTTAAAATTATTTTTTAAAAATAATATTTTATTATTATTTTAAAATTTAATAAAATATTTTTAAATATTTTATTTTATTTTATTTATTTTATATTTTTTATTTTAAAATATTTTTAAAGGAAAAAACTATCTTTCCATCAAAATAAAAAATAAAAAGAAAGAAAAAAAGCCCCATATCAGCCAAAAAAATAAAAAATAAAAAGAAAGAAAGAAAGAAAAAGAAAAAAAACTCCGTCGCCCCCACGTAGCTCCCCTCCTCCTCCTCCCCGTCCATCCCGCACCCGACTAGGTCCTCGTCGGTCACCAGCGCCCCCCGCGCCCCCCACCCCTCGTCCGACCGAATCCCTGCCGATCACCAGCGCCTCCCGCACCCTCCTCCCTCTCCCGTCCGACCGTGTCCCTGCTGGTTACTAGTGCCCCTTGTCGGTCACCACCGCCTCCTACACCTCTCTCCCCCTCCATCTGCGACACCGAAAGAAAAAAAAATTTCCCCCTTCCCCCAACTTGGTCCTCCTACCCTCCGGCCCTCTTTGCCCACTACTGCTCCCGCAGGTGGCCTTCCCTCCTTCTCCACCCCGGCCGCCCCTCTCCACCAACCAGCCCATGCCACTCCACTGTTCGGCCCTCTTCGCCCACTACCATCGCACCCCTTTCGGCCCCTCTCCACCCAACTACCACCCCATCCCTTTGGGCGGCCATCCCCCGCTCCCCTACCCGACCGGCCCTTCTTCGTCCATCATCGCATGCCGCCCCACTCCCATGTTGCCCAGCCAAAGAGGGAAAAAAAAAAGAAAAAACGTCATTTGAAATTGAGCTTTTAAAAATGCCATTTCAAATAACATTTTTAAAAATATCATTTATAATAATAATTTTTTTTTTCTTTTTTTTTTTTGTGTGTGTTTCCACATGAATACCGACAGGGTGAATGGTATTTTTAAGATAAAAATCACCATTCCAAATAGGGGTGTAAGTGGATTGGAGAAAATCCAAAATCCAAATCGAACTAGAGAATTGGATCGGATTTTTGGACTTTGGTTTTGAATTTGGAGTTAATTTTTAAAAATTTTGGACTTTGGACTTGGATTTGGATTTAATGTTCTAAAATCCAAATCTAATCCAAAGTCTAAACTATGGGTCCAAACCAAATCCAATCCATTCTTCTAGTTTATTCTTCTAATTTGACTTTTGGATTTTACATATATATATATATATAGCGCGCACGCATTTGCGTGCGTATTTTTCAAGTTTAGTTTCTTTTAAGTGTTACGAAACTTATTATATTTTAGCGATATAGTTTTTCTTAAAAATTTAGTT
Source organism: Cocos nucifera (assembly GCA_006176705.1). Lineage (NCBI taxonomy): Eukaryota > Viridiplantae > Streptophyta > Magnoliopsida > Arecales > Arecaceae > Cocos > Cocos nucifera. The sequence continues at coordinate 110,705 of QRFJ01001280.1, forward strand.
ATTATATTTTTGATATGATGCTATCATAGCACGACTTATAGAGATCTTTAATATTGAAATTTATATTTTTTATTTTTTATTTATTATTATTATAATATTAGTTGTTAGATATAGGACGATATTATAGAGTATCTATAAGTAGTATATGTTTTGAATTTATATAACTTGCTTTTGAATTATGATCCAAATTACAGTCTAATATATGTAATAGTCTAAAAATTTAGTCCAATCCAATCCGAATTTTTTTGACTGAATTGGATTGGACTAGTAGAGTATTTGGTTTAGTTTTGGAGTTAAGTTTTTAAGTCCAAAATATTTCAGATTAGAGTTGGATTTAGGTATAATCCAATCCAATCCAGTCCATTTACACCTCTAATTTCAAATAACATTTTTTATTTTTATATTATTTTAATAAAAAAATTTAAACTTGTATTAGTTCAATAAAAAGTTTTTAAATTTATATCAATATGGTAAAGTACTCTGGAGGGTCAGCCTTGCATAGTTACATAGATTATTGCTATACAAGTTCGAATCATGCCATGTAGAAGAAATTAATATGATATATGCATTAATATATATTGGCGGATGGAGACGGAAGCCTTCATTTCATTTTAAAGTACATTTTAAAGTATAAGGATAACAGTAATCTGCGGGCTACATGCTCTATTAAATGCGAAGGATGAACTAAAAAATATAATGAAAAATACTTGCAAAATAAATGGCCGCTGCCCTACATTCTTAACTCCAATGTACTTAGTTATGCTCTATTAAATCCGAAGGATGAACTGGAAAATATAATGAAAAATACTTGCAAAATAAATGGCCGCTGCTCCAATGTACTTAGTTACTGAATTGGTATGCTGGTTCGAGGAATAGAGAGATGGAGGAATAGAGAGATGGAAACTACAATGAGAACAATAATTGGTATGCTGGTTCGAGGAATAGAGAGATGGAAACTACAATGAGAACAATAATTAATTGGTATGCTGGTTCGAGGAATAGAGGGATGGAAACTAACAATAATTAAAATAGTGGCTGTTCATAGATTTGCTCAAAATGATAATTCTTGATTCCATGCCTCGCACTCAAGCTTTATTTCTTGTTCGATTAGATGGACATGTAAGAAAAGGATTGATCACCAAAGATGTTGATATTATTTTCTACTGCATCATTATATTATTTAGACCTAAGAGAAATATGGATTGTTTGAGAATTTCATTAAGAATATTATAATAGCATGTCATGAACATAATTTTGCTGGCATTAAGAAGTCAGGCAAGAGTTTCAGTCTCACGAACATATCCTATTTTACTGTATAAGAAATTTTAATTATTTCAAAACATATTTTTTAGCAGAACCAAAGAATGCTTTATGATATACCAAATATCATCTCACAACACCTATCTAAATTGCTTTGGAGCAAATGAGATTTTACCAATATCTATCTATGCTGGTATGCTCCCCTCCCATCCTTGTTGCTGCTCCACTATCCTCCACCCATCCCCAGGTCTCCCACCCCCAAAGACCTGCCAAGGATGATGACTGGTCATTTTCTTTGAAGCCATTCTTCTCCTTTTGGAGACTAAAAATAAAAATCCCTTTCCTACACCTCATTAGTCGCTCCCACTTCTCCACTCTAGTACCAAGATCGATGTCGCCACAAAGCACGTGGGAAGCGATGAGGATTAATCTCACGTTCTTCCTTCTCTTCTCCAACCTCTCTCTCGATGTCTTTTTCACGGTCGGATCGCCATCTCCGATGCTCGCCAAATCTGAAGGTATGGATTTAATAGGGGAGCTACATTTTTCTGATTGGATTTGGTCTCGAGTGCCAGTGAATGCGCTCCGACGAGTCGCGGAGAAATTGGGGAAGACATTGGGATTTCGGCATCTTGCAGCGGCGAAGGAAATCGGAGCGTGTTGGATGCAACCGAAGGTTTCACGTCTTCAACGATTGCTTCTCAAAGAAATTTGGATGCCACAGCTTATGCCGAACATGGAAGCTTAAACTATAGCTGTGGACACGTGACGCTTTTTCTTTTCTTTTTTTTTAAACCCCACATGTCAAACATAGACTCGCATCTCTATTTTAATATATATAAATAGATGCGCTCCGACGAGTCGTGGAGAAATTGGGGAAGATATTGGGATTTCGGCATCGATCCTAGCAGCGGCGAAGGAAATCGGAGCGTGTTGAATGCAACTGAAGGTTTCTTAGATGGACGTCTTCTACGATTACTTCCTAAAGAAATTTGGATGCCACAGCTTATGCCAAACATGGAAGCTTAAACTATAGCTGTAGACACGTGGTGTTTTTTTTTCTTCTAAAATTTCACATGTGAAATAGAGACTTACGTCACTATTTTAATATATATCACTATTTTTGAATAGACTAAGTCTATATAATTGATTTTAGCATCAGGTGATCCTATATATTCTAGTTTTCAAGGCTTCTGTACTCCACCGTACTAAATATATTAATTAATATAAAAATAATTTTACCGTCCATTAACAATAAGACCTATTATAACCGCTATATGGTATGCTATTATTATAATATGACACATAACAGATTATTTTTAGACATAGATGCATTATAGAATATTAATACAAAAATTAGAAAATATTATATAATTTTTACATCATAAGAATTAAGACCGGGTAGGAACGCCTGCACGAGCAATACACGGAATAATAAAACTAAAACTGCATAAATTTTTCAAAATAATAATTTTTTAAATAGGAAAAAACTTATATAATTTTATTTATTTGAAAGTTAATGTTTAGAAATTTATTATCCCAACACAGTCTTTCTCAAAATTAGATTAGAATTTAGGATGGTTAGAAAAATTCAAATAAATAATTTTTGTAGTAACTTGCTTTAAAAAAATTTAGGTCTAATTTATTGAATTTATTGTTATACCCAAACTCAAAGATCGAATATAAATATACGCCAATTTTTAATTTGGATGGACGGGTAATCTCAGCCTGTCTGACGTGTGACCCAAAGCTTTTTCAGTGTAATAAAATAAAAAAAATCCTCAAAACATTAATCAAAAAAAAGTGGAGATGTAAACATGGCATTCTCGAAAAGACGCGGGAGGAGAAGCATGTTATGATTTGAAATGAAATGACCCTTCCACTTCTCCGTTACGCTTCGTTTTCCCCAATCGACTCTTCCATTTCTTCTGCTTCTCATTGATCGTCGAGCTGCTGCTTCTCCTCCCACTACAAATGCTAAATAAAAAAAGTACAAACCAGAAAGAAAAAAGGAAAGCAAAATCCAACGCCTGTTCTGTGTTGGTCTGTCCATTACTAGAGGTTGGATGATGATATTATTTTTTCATTTGTTTACTTGTTTTTTATACCCTTTCTTCTTCCCCTGTTTTTTTTTTTTTTTGAAATTCTTCAGATTTTACTTCGCATTACTAGTTCTCGTAGATTTGTTATTCGAAAGCGAAAAGAAGAAAGAAATTGCTTATATTCTGCTAATAAGAAAGAAAAAAAAAAGCAAGAGGAATACCTTAATTTGTTAAATGTTTGAGGAAAAAAAATGAATAAAGTATAGGAAAAGAGGTGAAGCTCTTGCATTCGATAAGAACAGCACGACATTGCCCTGATTAAAACCCTCTCTTATCTCTGTCTGGTTCTTTGCTTTTCTCTTCTTGTACTCCTTTTTTAATTTTTATGTTTAGCTTTGACATGGCATTACCTTCTGGAGCGTTCAAGAAGAAGCGAGAACTCTCTGATGTTGTTCTCGAGTGGGCCATGGATGATGTGCTCAACGAAGATCTTCTCAAACATAAGGTAGTTTTACACTAAATTCTCAAGTATCTGTTTTCATTCCTCTTTATTTGTTCGCCGCGCTCTGTATATCTTTTTGATAACCTGTGACTTGCTTGATGGTTTTCTAGATCAAGAAAATACCTCAGACGTTTGTGTCTCTGAATCATTACTTCGAGTCATTCAGATACCCGTTCGTTGAGGAGACGAGGGCTCTATTGGCCTCTTGCTTGAATTCTATCGCTGATTCTCCTCGTATAGATGTACATATTGAGAAAGCTTGCCAACAAATGGGGTTTGCACCCCATAATCTTGTTGGGTTTAGATGGTCTCGTGACAACGTGGTGGGCAGGAAGCCTTATACACCAAGGGAAGGTGATCTTGTTCTATTGACAATTATGGTGCCAAAAGATGTTTCAGATTTGAAGAAGTTTGGTGCATTCAATTGCTTGGCTTTTGTTAGCGAGGTCGAAAAATATGAGGAGAGGCATTTCATGGCAACATTAGGTGCATTTATGGGTTTTACAGTTAAGACCACTGATTTGTCATTTGTTGCAATCTTTTTGTTGAATATTGCAGATAAGAGCCAGGTTTGGAATGCCATGAACGTAAATGTTGATGATCCGAATGCGAATTTGAACTTGATCAAACAGATTCTGTGCGCTGATAGTTTGGTAAGAGATTGATCTACTCATAGCTCTGTTTTTCATTGCCATTTCTTCTGCTTCCTTATTGCGGATAAATCAATCTAGTGTTACCCGAATTTGTTGGTGGGAAAGTCTTTATCTTGGAGAATTTTGACCTTTATTATGCTACATGAAAATCACTATATGCTGTACATGTTTGCCCTTATTGGTCTGAGACTGGCTTGATATGCAATAGATGTACTAGGGACAATGAATTTTTATGTTTGTACGTATGTTTATATCCTCTAGTTATGCAGTAGGGCATGTCTGTTTTTATTGCTTAAGGTGTTTATGTGGCATGTTGGATTATTTTTCAGGACCTTGATTGAGTTCCATAATACATGCACTTATATGCCACTTTTTTATTTCTTTCTAGTGCTTTGCACTGGATTTGAGTTTTGTATTATTTTTGAAACTTACATGTCGTATTTCATTGGCACTTAGGAACGATGACTTTGTTCATGCATTGCATGTAACTGCAGGTTGCTAAGGCTTGGCCATGTTCTCTACATGAGGAAAATACTCTCAGTGAAAATCTGCTACTTAAGATTCAGCCTGTTGAGCTGAATGAATCACAGATTAAAGCCGTATGCCATGTGCTTTCTACCATCAGATGCTGTAATTTGTTTTCTATAAATACAATATCCGGATATCCTGGTACCGGTAAAACCGAAATTATCAGCATAATTTGTTGGATGGCATTGCAAAAGAAAGTTAAAGTTGTTGTCTGTGCTCCAACCACATTTTCTACTTTTGAGGTTGTCCAACGTCTTTGGAAGCTTGTTGGGCAGTGTGGCAGCAATGCATCGAAAGGAATGTTTCCTGAATGGCCATTGTCAGATGTTGTGGTATTAGGAGATGAACATGCCGAAAATCTTTATATTTCTCATGGTTTTGCTGATGTACTCTTAGAGGATCGTCTTATCCTTCTAGAACCATGCTTTTCAGCCACCAGTGGGTGGAAGAAGCATATGTCTTTAATGATTGATCTTTTAGAAAACCTTTTCTCAAAAAAAGATTTATTATTAGAATATGAGAAAATTGACTTTTTAACTGGTTATCTGGAGACACAGAAAGGTCGATTTGCTTCTGTTGCATTTCCATTTAAGGATTGCATACGGTTGTTGCTGAAATACCTTCCCCGTGCCTTATTTTCGGTTTCGGAGTTGATGAATTTATCTTCTCTGGTGAACATGATAGATTCTATGTGGAGCATTCTGTGTGATGATTCGGCAAAACTCAAGCCGGTGATGCTCTTTACTGGAAATGAAGTGGAGGAAACATACTTGGAAAAGAATGGTTGGACACTTAGCAGAGCAAGAGATTACTGCCTTGAGATTCTGAATGATGTAATTGATACACTAAGGTTACCAGTTAATGCAGGAAAACCATCAATTGAGCATCTCTGTCTGAAACATGCACGTCTCATTTTCTGTTCTGTACCTCAGTTACCTAAACTGAAATTGATGGGCGGTATAGGCCCTTTTGATGTACTAATAGCTGATAGGGCGGGTGAAGTTAATGAATGTGAATTACTTCTGCCACTTCAACTCCATGGATTGCAACATGCAATTCTTGTTGGTGGGGATTGCTCTTTGCCTGCAACGGTTGTAAGCAAGGTTTGTGTTCATTTGGCTCATAATTTGTGAACTTATTGATATTCTCTTAGTTATGTGGTCAAGTTTTCTTTTGCCATTTCAGAATTTATGTGGCATTGGCTACAAGCGGAGCCTACTTGAAAGAATAGGCTTCTTGTGCAAGCCAGATTGTACTTTAGAGGTTCAATACAGGATGCATCCTGAAATAAGTTATTTCCCAAATAAGAAGTTTTTCAACTGGAAGCTTGTAGATAGTCCAAAAACTATAGATGGAAATATCAAGAAATTTAGTCTTCCAGATTGTATTTCTGCTCCATTCTCGTTTTTTGATGTTTCTGATGGAAAAGAATCACTTGATGAACCAAATGAAGAATGGAAAAATTTGATTGAAGCAGCTGTCGCATGCAAAATCATTATGAGTCTTCTTAAAGGTAGGTAATCTGGAGTGTAATAGAATCTCATTTGTGCTGTCGTGTTGAGTTTTCTATTATGTGGTGCAAAAGCAGATTTTTTTTCTATCAATTATTTTTCTTTATTTAATATTTACCCTATCGGCCCTTCATTTGCTTGGTGTTTCTTTGATCAATGCTAGCTTTACATGATTTGGAAGCTAGCAACTTGTTCCAACCTTGTAATTAAAAAAGTATGAAATTTCAGTTAATTATATGTTGTTATCAGATAATAACTTCTATTCTAATTAATTGCCAAATAATGCTAATGCATAATGATAATAACCAATTAAATTGCACACCCCTCTAGTCTCATAATGCTAACGCATAATGGTTAATCCCAAGAGTATCCATTCATGCATATTTAAATCTTTATATGAGGAGATTTTGTAGGATATTGACTAGCTAAGAAAAAAGTGGAAGTAAAATTAAAACCATTTGCTAATTTTTTTGCATGAAATTTTAATCGATTATGTTTTTTATGAGCTAATCTATTGTTGGATCACTAGCATCGTTTGAAATTTACTGCAGATCTTGTAATGATTTTGGAGCATTTGTTTAGAAGAAATTGTACATGAATGTCAAAACTGAAGAAGTCGGATGGTTAATTCTAATTAAACCTAGCCATGTATCAAATCTTATTATAAGTCTGATTGGGACTTTCCTTTTTTCTTTTTTCTTTTTTTTTTTCCTTTTTGCTCAATCAAATTCACTAAAATAAAAGATATAGAGAAGGGAAAGGAGATATGAAAATGAGAAAGAAAATAAAAGAGAAAACAAAGATCTCAAAAGAAGAAACACTGTAAAGAGGGCATCTATAAGGATCCAACATGAAATGGAGCACTGGAAAAGGAAAAATTCCCCCTTCTTACTAGATGATACAACCTTCATCTGGTCATCTGCCTCGATTCATTCTGATTATTTGAGTGGAATTCTGAAAAGCACTGGCATTTCTTTCAATCCATAGACTCCAACTGGTTATAGCTGAGATAGTATTCCATCATTTCGTGCTCTTACACTGGTGCTACGTTTTTCTAACCCTCCTTAGGTCCAGCAGATTTGCTGGGCAATGATGAATTTCCATTTTTACATCCAAAATATCTCCATGTTGCTATAAATGTATTAAGAGATAAACAAATAATTCACCATTTCCTCATGTCAACATATAGTGCGTGCGTTAGGAGCTGGCCGGTAATGTTTCTTAATGATTTATTGTCAATATCTTGTTATTCAGAGCAAGCCAATCGATTATAAGAAATTTAAGTAGTAGCGGACAGAACTACCAGGCACTATAAAATTCAGAGATTTCACATGTTTAGTCCAAAAAATCTTGTGTTTCATGTGATATTTATTGGGGAAGGAAAAGACTGTTAGATATGGCGTCATAGATGTTCTATATCAAAATTTTCTTATAAGGTTATATTTGGTTATGCTAAGTTGGTTCTAGTTTTAATCATCTTTTCTTCTTTCTGAAATAGGATGGATGAAAGTCTGTTCAGTGTCTAAAACTTCTTTTTTTTTTATTTTTAAATTTGAATATTACCATTGTTAAAGTTACTTTGTGTTAATTTTTCTTTGTTGACATATAGTACTGCTTTATGCCTTATAGAATAATTTAATTCCTTGAATCTAGGGAAACCATAGAAGTTAGGGTGTTAGTTACTAGTTGGTTGATTTTAAAGCTTTGTAGCACATATGATAGAACTCCATGGGTGTCAACCAGTTTATGACTTTCTTGTCAGTTCTCCCTTCATGTTGGACTAGCTGCAAGTTTGATCCTTAGGTAATTTGGTGTCTGCATAAGTCTGTTAAAGCATCTTCGGTTTGACTGATCAAGACTTAAAGCTTACTTGTAAAGGTTAATTTAATTAAGATTTAAGAATATATAAAATTGAGCAGCACTGAAACACATGTTATCCATTTATGTTGCATTTTATTCCAAACATAGTGGATTCCAGTTTAAAATCCATTTTGAATGATATTGTTGCAATTGAAGAGCTTATATATGATCATAAAGCTTATGGGGTTTCATGTTCACATCCTCTTAAATGGTAACATTGATCTTTTTTTAAAAAAATTATTTGTTTAGGACTATTGTGTAAAATATGTTAGAGAAACAAACTCTATTGAATCATATTGTTTATGCATCATTTGAAGACATGGTTTGTTTTTTTATGTGATAGTATCTTTTTTTTGGCTAGTGCACTTGGAAAATAAAAGAGTTGTATTTATAGAATTTGTTGATACAAGTCATGTCTTTAGGTGTCATGAAACACAAGTGCTCAACTTTGTGAGTTGTCCAACAAGGGTCCTTGGTTTCTGTATGTGCAACACAAAATGCTAGGGCTATGGTCCATGTGCCACCACCCTCTACCTTTTTATTTCCACCTAACTAGAGTTCTTTAATCGTAATGGAGAAGTCATTGTGTGGGCCTGCCTACTCTTGAATATTTACATCTTTTCATTAATAAATACATCTCTATCTATACATACTCTTTGAGGGAGAAAGAAATGTTTCATATAAAATTAGGAGTATATTTATCATACTTTCTCCCAATAAATTGTTCTTTTGTGTCACAGGCTTATATAAATTCTTCATTCTTTTTGCTAAAACCTAAATATTGCATGTGCCAAACACTCTATCATATTACCTAGATAGGTATCTATATACCTTTAGAAGCATGTTTAACTCTTTTTAATAGTGACATGAATGATTAATACTGCAATAATTTTCAATTAATTGAATATGTACATTCTGAAATGTTGTCTAGTGAATTTTCTTTTATAATTTTGTTTCTATATAAATTTTGATACTCAATAGTTGGTGGTAGTGTTCTCGATATGAAGTTTAAGTATGAGAGATGTGATGCATTGTGATATTGACATGTTCTTATTAATTGTTAAGTAATCAAATTATATATATTTCCTTATAGCTTTTTGAATATACAACAATCGAGATATTCTCTACTATTAGTTAATTGGCCGTCTAACTATCACACCCCAAACCTTGCATCTGGGTCGGCCACATGACATGGCCGCACGAATCCTAGAGCGATGCTCTAGAGATCATGTAAGGCCTAAAATAAATATAAATTCAAATATTTTCAAAATAACCAAATAAATACCAATCATGTCAATCGAGTCAACCCATCAAAATAAATAGTCAACATGTTCAATTTCAAATATTCGAATGTCTAATGGTAATAGAAAATTTAACTAAGTACTAAGAGTTTTAATACTCTGACTTCTCGCCTAACCCATCCGAACTAAGCTTCTGGAGTCACGTTATTGGGGCATGCAGAAGCTCTTATTAGCATGGAAATAAGTCACGTTAAGTTCTGGAAATAAAGTATGGGCGTGGAGATTTTTGGCGCAAGGAAAGGAGTCCTAGTCTAACTAGGACTCTCCTATTTTGACTAGGTTAAAGCCATCTTAAACCCAATTTAAATTTTATTTAAATTAGATTTGAGTCAACCTAATTAATAGACAATCCTAATCCAATTAGGAGCCTAATTAAATTAGATTTAAATCATATTTAAATCTGATTTAATTTCTAATCAAATTAAAAATTAGGTGCACTTAAGTTCTAGTCGAATAGGGACTTATTCTCTCTTGCAATTGGCTTATCCAATAAATCAATTAGATTTAATCTAATTAAGTCCAAACCAATTCTAATTAAATCTAATTCAATTAGATTTGATCTTAGCCCGATTGATCAATCAAATTGAACCAATTAGCAATCCAATTGCTAATCGATCCTCCTGTAACACTTGCATTAGGTCAAACATCAATCGCATTGATAGTTTGACCTTAGAACGAATCGATTAACGATCTGATCAGGTTACAATCTCTAATATATGAGACCCCATAGGTTCGAACCTAAGTCGGTAGCACAAGAACCAATTTCTGTACCAATCGAAGTAACTATCTAGCAATTGTTCCCGATGTCCAAATAGATCGAATGTATACAAAGCAACATTCTTAGAACTCTAGCCCATGGTTATCGTATAATTCATCCTTATGATCAATAATGTTCAAGATAACTTCGAGTACGCTATCAATACTCATACAAGTCATCTCTATTGTGTCTCAAAATTTTGTAAATCTTGTTACTTCTTACGAGGATTATCCAGGCTTAGGTTTTACTAAATTGAAACACAATGAGACATTCTGTTCTTGAAGCTAATCAAGAGTGGTCAATCCCATCTTGACTCACACTCCAACTTCACAAGTACTTGACTGTACCCAGAAACCTTCTGAACCTATATTAGAAATACAGGCAGTCCGGCACTAAAGTATAGTGAGTTGCTTGCAAGTCACTGTGGTGATCTCAGGTCGAAGGGACATTTATACCCATTGGCCTTAGCTAGCTACTCTTGACAGTAGAGTGCTACATTGGTCACGTTTAGTGTAGATGTACTTTTACATCTCACCTGGATGCCATATCAGTGTCTTCACACCACTTGGTTACGAGGACAACCAACGCATTTGGCATACAGTGACTTACACTCGATAAGTTATTGTCTTTGTTAATAACTTATCATTTGGTCGTGAATAATTTTAGAACCATTCGATAAATCTTTCTTTATCGATTGATTATGGTTATAAGGATTTAATCATAATTTAGGAGTTTATTTAAGAAAGATAGAACTTTTATGATGAAACAGCCAAATTACTATTATTATTAGATAATTCATATACTAATTCCAATCATCTACTACTTAAATGATTGGCTTTAGGATACATTTCTCAACACTACGATTGCGCAAGGAATAGAAGAACCTCGTTCTAACATGAGGAAGGCCAAGGCCTCATTAATCTAAAATGAAGGAAATGGACAAGCCACACCAGCGACTCTTATATGTATCCCCCCTACGGTTATATCAAATACAAAAGGGGGAACCCTGCCCTAGTTCGCGGAAGGGACCCCAGCTCGGCATCCACAACAAGAATCTCATTAGAAGACAAAACAAAGAAAAACGAGATGAAGAAAGAGAAGCCATTAACCAACATCAAATTTGTGTAAGATAATAACGAAAAAGGTACCATTTTATTGCAAATATTAAGTTCATTACAAGCAAAATAGAGGTCGGAGAGATCGATTACACGAGAACATAAGTCCATTACAAGTGAGTTAAAGATTGGCAAGACCGATTACATGAAAAGAAAGAAGAAGGAAAAAAGGCTGAAGTCCTAAGATGGACCAGACTCCTCAGATTTCGGACTGTCGGCCCCAGCCATCACTAGGGCTTGCTTTAGTCTGAGGATCTCTCCCTCAAGCTCTTTCTTTTTATATAAGCCATCTATATACATTCTGTTGATGTGTTCAAATTTGCCTTTAAGCTCTCGTCGTTGCTTCCTTAGAACTTCAGACTTGGCCTCCGCATCTTTAATAGTTTGATGCTCACAAGTTAGCTGGAGCTTCAGCCATTGAACCTCGGCCTTCTCCGTCCTAACCGCTTTTGAGAGCTCGTCGATAGTTCTTTTCAAGGAGGTAATCTCCTTTGACTCACCACTCGAACTGGCCTACCAACTACTGTATAACCACCTCTGGAAGTAAGACGCTTCATCTCTGGCAACCTGGAGCTTGTGTTCAAGCCTGGACATCTTTTTTACCCAGGTTATTTTGTAACTATTATGCCAGTTCTCGGTGTCTTGTAATTGCCTCTGAAGCTCGGAGAACTTCTTGGACTAATCCCAGTCGTCCCGAGCCTTGTCGGTAGACCGTAGCGAGCTCCCTTCCAGCAATTGAATTTTCTCTTTCGCCGTCTTGAGATCGGCTTCGACAAAGTTGATCTTCATCGTTAGTGCCCAAGATTTATCACTGGCATTTTTTTTGAGCTCGGCAATCTCCCTCTCAAAGCAGCCCTTCCGGATGCCGAAGCTTGCGGAGTCCTTCATGTGTAAATTTCGGAGGTGAGTGACCTCTTTGGTCGCCTCTGAAGCATTCTTTCGAAAAGCTTGAAGGTCGTCCTCCGTCTTCTTCAACTTCTTCAAATGGTGGACTTCCTTCTTTAAGCTTCTTATTAAAGGTTTCAGTGGAACTCCCTGTGGTAAGGGGTCAGCGTCGACCGGAGATGGTGGGTTATGGCTCTGATTATTGGAGGGATTTTGGATAACACATGGCACAACACCAATATAAAGAAAGGTATAGACAAAAGTAAATTCACTTTCATTTAACTAAAAACTTTAGTACAAAGCAAAGCAAAAGAGAAAAAGGAGAAAGTATAATTATTCGAGGCCCTCAACCTCGGGGGGTGCGGTGGCAGAAGAGGTTGGAGCACTTTTGGCTACCTCGGGTTCTTCTGAAGGGGGAAATCCCAATTTCTCGGATCAGGTTCATTCAAATCTTATTAGATCAAAAGAGATATTTCAAAAATTTTTCTTATGAATTTAGATCAGATCTAAGATATTTTAGATTTGATTTTATTTATCTAATAAAATAAAATAAAAAAAAATTAAATTTGATTTAATTTTATACCTTGTTGTTGGGTAATCGGATTATCCTGTGATGATCCTGCTGATTGCCTGAGATTTTGGATCTAGCCATGCAAGTGCTTGGCCTCTATCGGTATCCACTAGGGCTGGATCTGGAGATCTTCTTCTTCTTTATCACCTCACCAAATATCAGATCTGGATCTGATTTGGAGGATCTTCAAAACTTCTTTCAAAGATCTGCAGTCGTCTTTGCAGCAGTATTGCCTTCTTCCTTTTTCGTCAGCTTTCTCTTGCCTGGATCGCACCAAACTGGAGCCCAAATTCCCTTGGGCGTGGAGAGGAGAGAGAGGATCAGAAGATGGCGTGGAGGAGGGAGAGGGGCAGCCTTGGGGCGTGGGCTAAGAGAGAACTCTATAAAAGTTAGGCCCAGACAGGGTTTATATAGACCTTGCTGTGCCATGCAGTGCCACATCATCCCGGTCAATCACGTTGCTTCGTGCAATCAGATTTAAATCTGATTAGTGGGATGACATCACTTGATCCAATCAGATGAGAGCCTCCTCAATTCAACCTTAGATGGCGCCTAAGACTCGTCAAAGTCTATTCCTAAGCGCCACCTAAGTAGAATCCAAGAAGCAACTTGGAGTCCCATCTGTATGGGACTCCTAACGTTTCTATCCATGGGTGCATGCCTCCTTAGGCATGCGCCCTTTTCTTTCCATTTTTTAGCAAGGGGACAAGCCTTTATCTGCTCTCCTACAGGTGCATGACATATGGGCAGATGTCTGAGTGTCAAAGGTCAACGTTTGACCAAAGTCAAAGACAAGAATTAGCAGGTAATGAAAAATGACAGATGTTGTCTTAAATTTATCTTATAAATTAAGACAATCCTTTTCTGACCTTGACAAGCTCCAGCCAGACTAAGTAAAGGTACTTAAACGAGCACAAACATATTTGGCTCAGTCGAGACAACTTTTAATGATAGTAGAAGGAGAATGTTAGGCTCAATCGTGTGCTAGCACGATTTTCTTGAACCTATTTGAATCTAATTCAAATCAATTAAATTTGGTTAGTCCAATTGATGATATTCAGATCCAAACCCTTGTTTGTGTGATCCAGTTAGGTTCAGTTCTGTATGGTAATGGGATATGTCGTGATCTTTATCATCGTCATCATCGAAAACACTTTTTTTGATGGATTAGAACTCTTTTGATTCAAACAACTAGAATGATCGATCATCTAAATCATTCTAATTGCTCCCAAAATCCATCATTGACACCTAGCAGTATATGGTGGCAACCCATTAAAACTGAAAACGAATCTCTCGGTGTAGCTACTTGTGTGATTAAGTTCTTCTATCTTGAGCCCCGATCAGATGAGGGTTAAGGTGAACTCGTCAAACCCTAATTTCCATCATATGATTTAATCATTCGATTCAAGTCCGATGTGAAAACCTTAATAGAAACTCTTTCTATTATTTCACTCTGCCATGGCCATGGGCTTATGGACTTGATTCTCATGATTATCATAGGGCTGCTCCTCATCCACCGAGGTAGATATATTCTCTTTTGGTGCATCTAATTCCTATAATGAACAAGCTATAGCCGTCAAGCCATTATAGAAGAAAATTTTGGATCAGTCCACCTACTAAAAAGTAGATGGATAAAGGGTGCATGCCTCCTAGGCATGCACCCATGGATAATGCATTTGGTGTCCCGTACAAATGGAACTCCAGTTGCTTTGAGGATTCTACTTGGATGGTTCCTAGAAGACTGCTTTGACCCAGTCTTGG